>JAOEGS010006532.1:38191-52028 GCA_025447755.1 Corythornis vintsioides | reverse complement strand
ATAAACTACAGCGTCTCAAATGGAGACAACATTATTGACAATGGGATTTGGTATTTTCTCTCTTTTCTTCACAAGCCAGACTTTTTCCAGTCAGCTTGCCCATGCATTTGCTCAAAGCCACACCTGCAGCAGGTGGAGTTTTACAGCACAGCATCCCCCCCACACCTCCAAAAAAAACCCCAACCCAACCAAAAAATGGAAAATCCAAAGCTCCTCTGATGAAAATGAACAAAAGCAACTGCCCAAAGTGCTCAGCAGCAGATGGTCAAAGGTGACACGAGCTGGAGGGGAGGGTGGGAGGTGACTGGTATATGAAATAAGGAATTAAAAATAGAATTACATTTTCCACTTGGCAGTACACAAACAACACTAAGTGCACGTCATAAATTTGACTATTGTTGCTGCAAGGGGTATTACCATCAATCACAGGGGTAAGGGACTAAAAAAGCCAAGTGGGCTGAGTGGTATCAATAAGTTTCTAGCAGCTCCACCATCTCTGGACAGGATGGAGGGGAAATGCATCCCAAGGCTTTACTTACTGTGACTAAAAGCTTGCTTTGTGCTGCACTGGCATCTACAACAGCCAGCCCTTTGCCAGCAGGTCTGCAGGCACTTGCCAAGAGCACTGCATCACACACTCATTCTGGTTGGAGAGGAGCTCCAGGATCATCCAGTCCAACCCTCATCCCAACACCTCTCTCTCCACCAGCCCGTGGCCTCCAGTGCTGCACCTGCTCCTTTTTCAGCCCCTCCAGTCTGCTCCACTGGCTGTAGAAGTGGATACTCTCTCTGTAAAGCATTTCTTCCTCATATCCAATCTGAACCTCCCCTGATGCAACTTGTGGCCATTTCCCCTGGTTCTCTCATCAGGAATTTGGGAGCAGAGCCCAAGCCCAGCCTGGCTGCACCCTCCTGCCAGGAGCTGCAGAGCAGTGAGGTCTCCTCTCAGCCTCCTCTCCTCCAGACTGAGCAACCCCAGGTCCCCCAGCCTCAATCCCCTCATCCAGGTCATTGATAAAGATATTAAGCCTGGCCAAGAGAAGACATCTAGCCCTGGTGCACTTATTGTTTTACCTGTGGTCCAAGAGGAGAGCTCTGCCTGCCCTTCTTCTCATCTCTAATGGGAAAGAGAGATTTCAGCAGCTTTGGCATCTGAGGCACAAAAGACTTGACAGGATTCAGATAGGAAGCAGCAAGGCTACCAATACCTGTTGGGGAATAGAAAAAGAAGTCACAAAATGAGGGTGGTTTTGCTGGTGGGGAGGGAAACAAACCCTAATAAATAAGAAAAGAATCAAAAAGACAAAACACAACAGCATCTTTCAGCAGTCAAAGCATCAGCCAAGGAAAAGCACTGAGTGGTCACTCCTCCTTTGCAAGGGGGACATGAAATTTGGGCAGCTCTCAATCTATGGCCCCAGCAGACAGGAATTTGTTGCCATTCCAGGGCGTGGAAAAAACTTGCTGTTTGCAACTGGAAACACAAAGCTCTTTGTAACGTGCAGAAGCAGGGAAAAAAAAAGAAGAAAAGAAAAAAAAAAAAGAAAATATCAAGCAGCATAATGGAAAAAAAGGATATCCAGGCAACACAAGATTTGATTTGACAATTACAAAACTTACTAGCAGTAAAAGATGAGAAGATCCCAGTTAAGAAGAAGAAAACAAGTTAGGGGCATTCCAGTCTCCTTCTTCATAGTCCATTTTTTTCCCCTACACTACTCCCCCTTGAGAAAACCCAGGTAGACACCAGCACTACTGTGTTACCTCTGAGCTCCAGAATACCCATCCAGCTCCAGTGCTGCTCATTCTCTACACCACTCACAGCACTGTGAAGCTCATTTAACAGCATGGGCTGAGCCCAGCTAACTCTTTGGCTTTAGAAATGGAGATACTTCACATCCTCAGAATAATTCTGAACCTGTGGCATTTGCCTCTCTGCAGAACTGACAAAGGAAGAGCAAGTTAAGAGCTGCCTGCAGGCTGAGGCTTAGCCACAGCTAACTCTTCCCAGAGAGGGATCTGCAGCCCTGGGGACATTGCCCTGGAAGAAGCAACTCCTCTGCATCCCTGAAAGCAGCTGAGCTTCAGCTGACACCCTCAGGAGCTGTGGCACCCTCAGCCCAGGTTCAGGAAAGCTTTAGGCAAGTCCTCACCTGCATCAGGAGAGTGGGTTTGCTGCCTAGAGCCTGGCAGGGAGGTACGAGATGGACTGATGCCTCTACTGGAGTTGGTGGCACCTTGGGATACATCTTGTTGACTCTCCCAACGACCCTGGAGGGGGAAAAAAGAGAAGGAAAGGTTGGATTTTGCCAAGTGAGCACAAAGCACAGCAATGCCTCCACAGCACACCAGCCTGCACAGCCCCTCTGCCAAGTTCAGAAGGCACAGAGCTGAGGAAAGACCCTTCCCCAGAGGCACCTGTAGTGGAAACACCCAGCCCAGCCAACACAAGCACCCTCAGCTCCCTCCATCAGCATCAAGGCACAGCAAAAAAATCTATGTATAGACCTTAAAGCTCTTGTAGTTCATAAAATTCCTTGGCTGTGTTTCAGAAGTTACCACCAGGTGAAAAAAAACAGAGCCCTGACTGCCTAAAATTCCTAAATATTTAGTGGATCTGCCCAGAACAAAGTCACAAGTGAACTCAGGCTATAGAGAGGGTCAGAGAGAAGGGGTGAGGGAACACAAACAGGACCTTGGGGCTGAGGAACCAGCTGTGGCACTGCAATTTCTTTTAACAAAGAATGGAACACACAACAACGGGCTCCAGGAGCCAAGGAATAAAAGATTTAAGTCAAGCCAGGGGAGAGTTCTGCCAGGGGAGATGAAGATGAGTGAAGATGAAGACTGAGGAAGATGAACCATGGTGATCTTCAGACCTGCAAGAGCCAGAGTGTAGATTAAGTAGGAAGAAACCTTGACTGACAAGGACATCTCCTCTCCCAAGGTCCCAGGAGTCTCCAGCTGGGTTTTCACATGGATCCCCAGGGATTCTGCACATAAGGTGCCATTTCTCTCACTTACAAAGGTCCACTGTGGTCCTGAGTGTTTCATCTTGACCTCAGGGATCAGAAACTGGCTCAATGAGCAAGTCCAACAGAGAGATCTCCAAGTGTGGAGTGCACAACTCTCAAGAAACTGTGGCCAAATAGTTGGATTTTTTTTTCTTTCTCTTATAATCATGATACAGAAAATAATTTGCAATTTTATCTGCAATTCTCACATGAAATGACTGTCCCTGCTGAAAGTTTAATGTGGATACAAAGCAGTGTATTGCTTCACCAAATGCAGCACCACTCAGGTGTGCAGAGCTGGAAGCTGAGCTCTGAAATCCATGTGGTTGTCCTGCAAAAGCCCTGAGAGAGGCACCCTGGAAGTGCCTGGCAAAGTGGGTCCTTTGCACAGGCTCTAACAGAGCCACATGGTGCTCATTCCCTTAATTTATAGGGCAATTCAATATCCATTTCAGAGCTGATGGGTCTAAAGAAATGCTGCAAGAACTCTCAACGACCTGTGGAGCAAGCAGCAAAGTGCCCTCAGCACTCCAAGCTTGCAGAGTTTCACCTTTCCAGAAGGATGAGGCTGCAAGGACAGGATGGTGCAGCCAAAGTGCCACAGGCTGAAGTCTGAACCCACTTCTGGGGAAGGGTTTGTGGCTGGGACAACATCTGCCTGGATTCTATTGGATATTCCTGACTTTGGCTTGTTCTTTTAAAGGACACAGCAGAAAGAGAGCTGCTTGCACAGTGAGATGGTGCAGAGACCATGCTGGGAAGGAGTCCCAGGGTGGACAGAGCTGCCACATCCCAAACCACACCATTTTTCCTGGAGGAAGAGCTGGGAAATCTGCAATAAGCAAGGAAAGAATCCAACCTTGAAGATAAACAAAATGACAGATGGCTAAACTACTCTTTAACTGTAACTTGAAGTCATGAATGCTTCACAAATAATAAATAAGGCAGGCTGGGAGGAAGAGATTTCTCCAATGGGTTGAAGGTCACACTGAGCAGCCCAGAGCAAAAATCATTTCCATCTGGATCTATATGTGAGTCCCTCAGAAGCTCCCCTGCTTTGACTAGCAAGTGACTGGCACTTGTGCAGAGCAGCAGCACCCCTTTGCAGCTCCCCCCAGCCACCAACTGCATTATTAGCTGTAGACACAGCAGGCACTGCTTCTGGGAAGCAACACTGGGGAAATCTGCAGCCTGATGGTTGCTGAGTTCACTGGATGTCAAAACTGAGAGAAGCCAGGCTGGGACTTAGCAGAAATACCAGCACTTTGTTTAGTCTTGTATTTTTTGAGGGCTTTGGTGTTTAAGCTCCTTCCTGAAATCCTCCTGCCCTATCAGCATGGATGACAGAGCTGTTCTCCCCACACTTTAAGCCCCCCCAGCTTCAGCATTAGCTTTGACCTGCAACTCACTCCTGTCTCACAGACATCAAATAAAAGACCTGCCCGTGGCTGGAAAATTCTTTCCACAAAATGCTTCAATGAGGCACTCTTTCCTTTTTCCACTCCCCAGAAAGTCTTATTCAGGCTTCTGCAAGCCTTGTGTTTCAACTAGTGCAGGATTCTTTCAGGTGGCCTTACCCCATGCAGTCCTGCCCCACTTTTATCCATTCAAAATACCACTTGAGAGGCTTGCTTCTCCTGGCAGTTTGATCACCTCACCCACTGCAGCAGGCACTGAAAAGCCAGCAAGGAAACAGTCAAGGACTTCAGACTGTGCTCAAAGTGGTTTTCCCCTTCAGGAGGTGAACTCTTTCCTGAAGTCTCCTCCTCTGGCTCTCACTGGAGGGTTAGTTTGAGTCAAAGCACGAGAGAAGAGCTCACACTCTACCCAGAGGGGGAAAATACTTGGTATTTTCTGGATGCAGCAGCTCAGTGGTGCTGAAGGAATTAAAAAAGATATAAAAACCAGAAGACTATTTGGTGGGAAGTCATCACAAGACTCACAGTCTTGGCTTTGCCTCCTGGTAGATGGCATTAGGTTAAGAAAACCTCTGGAAAAAAAGAGTGAAATCCATCTGGAGGCTTCTGTTTTGGAGGCTGTAACAAAGCTGGACTGGTGTTATTTGTGGATCTTAGAGTAATGATCCACTTCCTAAAGAGAAATGGATAAAGGTGATGTATCTTCACCATTTTCTATCTCCAGGGCAAGCCCAAGTGCTTCTGGAAACCACAGAGATGCAAGAGCCAGGAAGACTATTCTGCTGAACATGGACTCAGTGCAGGTAGGGAGCAACTGATTTATTGTCTACATCATAATTTCTTGAGTCAGAAAGGCCCTTCATTGACTGCTCCAATAAAAAGAACTTCAGGCAAGTGTCTTGGCTTTCTAGACCTGTTTGGGGAAGGCTGAAAACACCTGGAGTAGGTAAGAAACAGAGCAAAGCACTTTCAGAACATTTATCTTGTGCAGTTGTGATGTTCAGTGACTTCTTCCTTAGGAAAAAAAAATATTTCTTAGGATCTCCAGGAAATTTTGCTCCTCTGGATGAGTTCATTTTCTATTTAATGTTAAATATTTTGCCAGGTTAAATAAATGGAAGGTCCTGAGAGCAGGGAGGTGCACTTGAGCAAGGGGTTTGTCTGGCTGTATACTTGAGGCACACTGGGTTTTTAAATAACACTGGCTTTGGAAAGAGTGGAAAAGCTTTTTAGACTGCAGGTCAGGTTTGTTAGGTGGAATGTGAACCTCAACTCTGAGATGACAGCAAACCATTGAAAATTAGGTAAATCAGGGCAACAGTGGAAAAAAAAAACCCCACATATGCAAAAGAAATCAGTGCAGGCAACTAAAAGGGTCAAGTGTTGTGTGAAGAATCTGCAGAGGCAAAAGGCAGTTCATGAATGATTGATTGTGCTGAGCTGGACTGAAAGATAACCCACCTCAACCTCCCAAAAAAGGAAGGAAAAAGAAAGAAGTAAGAATTATTAAGCATATTAACTTGATGAAGTCCCCACATTTGCCATCTATGCTGCACTCTCCCATGATTGCTTTGTTGCATACACTTCAGAGTTTAAGCCTAAGCAACTGGCATCATTTCAGTGCTGTGAATCTTCCCTCCATCAAGAAGGGTGGTGA
This sequence comes from Corythornis vintsioides, assembly GCA_025447755.1. Taxonomy (NCBI): domain Eukaryota; kingdom Metazoa; phylum Chordata; class Aves; order Coraciiformes; family Alcedinidae; genus Corythornis; species Corythornis vintsioides. The sequence goes on along the minus strand of JAOEGS010006532.1, from coordinate 45,939 downwards.
GAGAAAGGAAGGAAACCTGTAAATCATTTGCCCAGAGGAGCCATCATTTCAGGAATGTTTGGTCTCTGCCAAGTGACCAAGCAGAGGTCAAGGGATTTAATTTAACAAATCAAAACTAGCCACCAGCAGAACACATATCCCTGGATGTGTTTGGATACAGAGTTGTTTAGAAAGTGGTTTATTTCTCTAAAACCTTCTCCTTTTCTCCTCTACCTTCCCTTCTTTCCCACCCCCACCCCCCCCTCCCATGAAAACCACCAGGGCATTTCTTTCAGGTCAGCACTGCCATGCACAGTATCTTTAGGGAAAGGTGGGTGATCACTACCTAAGTCATCTGTGAGCTTTACCTGGTGACAATTCTGTTCCTGAAGCTGACAGACCATTAAAATGCTGCCACTGGGTAAGAGAAATGAATAGTTCTTGTGGTTTCTTATTTTGGCAGTTCAGCAGAGGCTCAGGAGCAGGTGACCACGGGAGCACTTTCAGCAAGCACACAGCTGGGACAAAAGGCACTTGGTTCTCAGAGCAGCAAGATTATTCACATTGCTCTAGCTGGTACCAATTTGGTGAATAAAAACCCTCTGGTTCCCAGTAAAATCAGAAGGTTAAGTGGTTTCTTTGTGCAGCTGATTCATCCAGCTCAGAGAATATTGGAAAAGACCTCCAAGATGATCAAGTCCAACCTTCTACCCAACCTCTCTCCATGACCACTAGGCCATGAGTGCCTCAGCTATATGTTCTTTGGACACCTCCAGGGATGGGGACTCCACCACTACCCTGGGCAGCCTGTTCAATGCTTAACTACTCATCAGGAAAGAAATTCTTCCCAGCATCCAATCTGAACTTCCCCTGGCACAGCTTGTGCCCATCTCCTCTTGTCCTGTCACTTATAGAGAGATGAGGCCAGCACTGGCCTCACTACAACCTCCTTCCAGGGAGCTGCAGAGAGCAATAAGGTTTCCTCTCAGTCTCCTCTTCTGCAGTCTCAACAATCCCAGCTCCCTCAGCCTCACCCTGAGCCCAAGTTCAACTGTTTTAGTTGCACTAACAGAACCAGAGAGTGGTTGGGGCTGGGAGGGAGCTGTGGGGATGCTGGAGGCAGAGCAGGGGCAGCCAGGGCAGCCCACACAGGAACAGAGCCAGGGGGGATCTGGAGACTCCACAGCCCCTCTGGGCAGCCTGGGCCAGGCTCTGCCACCTCACACTGCAGAAGTTCTTCCTCATGTTGAGGTGAAACTTCTTGTGCTCCAGCTTGAATCCATTGGCCCTCATCCTATCACAATGCCCAAGTGAAAAGAGGTTGTCCCTGCCTTCCTGACACCCATCTTCACACCTGCTTTACTCCTTATTCCAACTTAATATTCTTAAATGAATCCAGCTCCTGGCTCTTCACAGTGCTGAAGAATGAAGCAGAATCCACATTCATAACTTCACCAGCATGAATGGTGCTCTACACAGAGGAATGAGGCTCCAGAGACCTTTCCACAATGCTAAAGAAATCCATGACAAAGACAGTGGGAATGAGAGGAATAATAATGGTAAAATTAGAATTAAAAAGAGGAATCAAAATTAAGGAAAGGAATATTCTGATGAATGCCTCCCTCTGGAAAGCCAACCAGATTGAAACCAGAAATTCCTGAGAGGGGACTTTGCACCCTCCATGTCCTGAGTAACAAGTGCCTTGAAGGGAAGGGAGCAAGGGGGGAAGCAACAGGTTCCTGGCATGGGAGGACAACGTGGTTTTGCTTCTTGACCACAGCCAAGAGCTGCAAACCCCATGCAGACCACTAGCAGTGAAGCTGGTACAGCTGAGGGGACACCCAGTCATTCTGCTGACAGCATCAGAAGGAAGCTGAGGGTAAACATGTTTTCCATTGGCCCAGTAGCACCTTGAAATCATTCCCTCCTAGAAACCAGTTGTTAACACTGAAACTAGCTGAAGCCATAAAGCCTGAGGAAGATTTAGGAGAAACTCTCAATATTTCTCTCATCTCCAGGCTAATGTAGACAACTGGCTTAGAGTTTATTGCTTTCATGTCTGGTTTATGTTTGTTTTTTGGTTTTTTTTTTTTAGCTGAGGTAGGGCCACTTCTGAAATAGCTTCACCCCATCCAAAGGACTGTGAGAAATGGCATTAAATAGCTACAGCTCCACAACAAAGATGCACCCTAGAAGGAGAAACTTCTCTCATTGGGGCCAGATTCACCCTGCATTGATGACAGGCTTTTCAATGGAAAAATTCATATGCTGTGTGCTATGAGACACCAGGAGCAGCACCTTCAAAGCAGGAGGTAAAAAGCATCAAAGTGAGCAAAAGAAACTTCATAGTGAGATAAAATGATTATCCCACTCATTAGGTGGACCTAATGCATTACCTCTGCTGGGACCTTGACACTCTGAACATGCAAGGAGAGAAACCATTGGGGGGAAGGGAGGAGAAAAACAGAAACCATTAGGAATTTTTACTTGAAACACTTCAGGACATTGCAGCAGTTCTCTCCAAACAGAAGTTGTCACAAGCACTTCATCACCTGCATGTGCTTTAGCATTCTCCACATGGATCAGGAGTAGCAGATTCAGGCCCCAACACCACAGCACTACATCAAAATTCTATTATTCTGGGCAACTGCATTCTGCATTAAAATGCTTTGTCACCACCAGACTCTCCCTTTGCAAATGACTCCACGCTCTCTGGGCAGAGTATCCATCAAGAGAAGACCCTTCAGTTTATCTCAGATCAGACAAAAGACAAGTTTGAATTTAATCTTTGACTTTTCAAAGAAATATTTCTGTTCTATGCTTGTTTTTAAGGAGAGTAATGGGCTGAGTGATCACCCACCAGCAGCTTCAGACCTCTCTGAAGGTCAGAGGAAGATGTTTCCCACTTCCACCCCTGTGGCTGGCCCAGGGTAGTGACTGTAGCTCCCTTTTTTTTCCCTCCAGGAGACCTTCAGATACTACTTACCCTGTAACTGCTCAGGTTATAGGGGGGTGCTAGATCCTGGCGACTTGCAGAAAGCTGGAAGAGTTGAGACAAGCAGGATTAGTTCTTAACAGAAGCATAAACCAGCTGAGAAATACACCTCTTGATGAACACGAGGAAGGGTGAAAAGAAACAGCTTTGTTGCATAAAGCAGAACTGAAATGCAAGAGCTGAAAGGTGAAATCTCTGACAGGAGTCAGAATTTGACCCAGCCTTTCTGGCAAAGGATTTCTGGACAGATTTTGGGCAACAGAAATCTCCTCTTTCTTATGCACAATGCTGTTGCCAAGTTTGAGTTCAGTAAATCTTTGGAACTTGCTTTCAAATCTTCTAGAGGAAACAAAAAAATAGGCTTTGACTTGTGAAAAATCCTCCAGTGTTCAGAAAAAAACCCTCAAATCATAGATTGGTTTGGGTTGGAAGTGACATTTAAAGGTCATCAAGTCCAACCCTTACATGCAGAAGTTCTTTTTATGCTGCTTTTTCATAGAATCCTGGAATGGTCAGGGTTGGGAGGAGCTGGAGCTGATCCAGTGCCCATGGCAGGGACACCTCCCAGCAGAGCAGGGTGCTCAGAGCCCCAGCCAGCCTGGCCTGAGAAACTGCCAAGGCTGGGGCTGCCCCCACCTCTCTGGGCAGCCTGGGCCAGGCTCTCCCCACCCTCCTGGGGAAGAAGAAATTCTCCCTCACGTGTTTCAGGCAGCCTGGGCTTCTGGGGGAGGTTTCAAGCACATCAGCTTGTATAATGAAGCAGATTTAACCTCTGCTTCACCATTCACGTGCTCACAACCAGCACAGCCAAACAGGAGGGTCAGAGAGAAGGAAGAGTGTTGCTCCAGAGACTGGTAGCAGAGGGAGCTGGAGCTGGAAGGCTGGACTTGCTGCCCTCAGGATGCTGCAGGGGCCAGGATGGATCACTCACTCACCCGGTTCACATTGGGGGAGCTCAGGCTCCTGCGGTACAGTTTTCCTTTCCCCATCAGCTGCTCTTTTACAGCAACCTCCTGGCAACCACAGAGAAGCAAAACCAACTTAAATACACCTGTTTAGCCAAAAAAAAACCACCCCTCCCCAAGCTCCACTCATCCCAGCAGAGTTTTGGCTAGGGAAATGTTTCTAAGCACCAGGTTGCTGTCTGTGGGTCTTTCACCTAAAGCTTGCAGGGCTACAAGTGCAGGGGTGAATCAATATTAACATCTAATATATGGCTGATTGGCAGACACAGGATTTTACAGCTCCTTCTGATTCTCAGAGATGACTGTTGCAGATGCAAAGACTGAGACTACCTAGCTGAGCTCCTATTTTAATCCTTTAAACTAATTACAGGTGACAGGGAACTGGCTTTCAATAGCTGGGAGTGCAGCACACCCCACCATTAATTCCTAGTGGGCAGGCACACACTCCAGCTTGTTTTGCATAACTTTCTTTTGTGCTTGCATAATTTACATCCAGAAGAACACTTTTTCAATAGATGTTTCTCTCTCCTATATTTTTTTTTTTTCCTGGCAAGCAGATCCAAGCTGCAGGACTTTGGATTAACCCAATCGATGTCTTATTGACAGCAGAGGTTTGGTGACTTGGAGGTGGAATTAGAGTAAAATGAGAAGAATTCCACTAGCAACTTCAGAAACTACTACTGAAGCCCAAAGCTTCAGAAAGCAAAAGCTAGAAAGCAAAAGCTTGAACATAAATCTTCCAGGCCCACCCATCCAGACTGCAGAGACTTGGAGTGAGCACATCTCTGTAAATCAGAGACCTCCTGCTTTGGATGCTTGCCACACACACACTTTGTAAGGCTGAGGTACGTGCTGAAGTGGTGGCTTTTGGTCTGGTGGCCACTGGATGCACTTAGGAGGAGGTCTGCACTGCCATGGAGTGTTTCAGGACTGCTTTGCCCTGCTGGCTGCTCCACCCCTCAAGGCAGACCTGGCGCAGGCGATCCAAGGTGAGGATGTTCTCCACAGCCAGCACACTCCTCAGGTACTTCTCAATGTAGGCTTCAGAGTCAGCTGAAGCTGCATCTTCAACGTTGGCTGCCATTCTGGCCAGTGCCTCCCTCTCTTCAGCTCCTTGAGCATCCTAGGAAGGTGGAAAGAAATGGTTGAAGCCCAGATTGGGGACCTCTGGAGATCATCTCATCCAACCTCGTGGCTGCCCAGAGCTGGTGGGTGTGGGATCTCTCCAGAGAAGGAGACTCCACCACCTCTCTGGGCATCCTCTTCTTGCCTTTTAAAATCCACAGCTCCCACAGAAGTCCTGCAAACCCCAGACAAGCAGGACAGATTCAACATTCTCCTTAAGCTCAGGAGCAGATCAGGCATCTGGTTGGAGATGTCTAAACACAAGCCTTGTGACACTGAGGGAACTCAGGCCATGCCAACTGCTCCTGCTGCTGTCACAGCCACCTCAAGCTGCACCAGGTCACTGTCCTCTTGGGTTTTGCTTGTGGAGAGTCTACAGTGAGACACTGCTGTTGCTCAGGGCTGCTTTCAGATATACTGCAATTAAAAAGTGCTCAGCCACAAACAGGCCATTGTGAGGAAAACACAATTTCAAGTGGTTTGCAAGGGAAAAAACAACAACAAAAAAAGAACATTGCTTGAGGAACTTTCAACACAGAGTGCTAAACACAGCAGAACATAAAAGGGAGAGTCAGGCAGCAATCAGAGCTCTGGCTCTTCATGTGTTAATGTTTTCACAAGTGCTCTGATAGAGCATCTGTTGGGAAGGAAAGGATTAGCATCTAACTAGGGATCAAGAGTTGCACAAAGACATCACTTGGAAAAAAACCCCCACTTTGTTATCTTTTTTTTTTTTACATATACTCGTGCTCCCTCCATTAGGCACTTCACCTACCCATCTCCACTCCCCCTTTTTTCCCCCTCTCTTCAAAACATTCTCCTCAAAGACCTGAGCAAATAGGTGCTCACTCGACAGAATACAGAGTGACACTGATAAGACACAGGTTGCTGCTCAGGCACAGCATGTAAAGGAATATACTTAATCTTTGATAAGACCCATAGCTTATGCTTGCAGCAGCAGGAGCACACTTGAAATAAGGGGGTAAAAATCAGAAAGGTAGCTGATTTCAGATACTCAGATTCTTTTTTAGTCACCTCTGGAATATTTGAGACTATCTCAAAAGTGATGCCACAGCCAGGGATGGAACTTCTGGGAGCCATTCTGCGGAGGAAACTCTGGGCAAAACCCTGCAGGGAGGCAAAAAGACAAAGAAAAAAAGATTTCTTGCTTTAATAAAAACATAGCTTAATGTAGTTCATCTGAAATACAGCTTATCATGCAAGAAGTCCAGAACCTAAAAAGACTTAGCCAATAAATAGCTAAGAGTCAAAGATTTTCACTTGGAGTCTTATGTATTTATGATGATGATTATATATTATTATTTTTTATGACTAAAAGAAAGACAAATCACTTGCTTGTCTGCATCTGAAGGATTCCCTTCCTCCGTTGCAAGGTGACCTCTTAACCAGCACACAAAGCATTTGCTGCTTCCAGAGGTGTGGGGTTTGGGGTTTTTTTTGTTGGTTTTTTTTTTTCTGATGGAGCCCTAGGTGACTCGTCTTGAATATTGACAAGCACAGACATTAAATTCTTGACCAGAGAGAATGATTTAAGGGGCATGGTCATTGTTTCTGCTGACTTGGCGCCTCGCAGGGTTAAGAACTGGACTGGTGAATTAATGCAGAGATGAGTCACTCCAAGATGCTGCCCAGACTGGCAAGGTTATTGACGAGGATTTTTAGAAACCTACTAAGAAAGCCAAAGATTCCGTGTCAAATTCGAGTGAAAAACCCCAAACCAACACCCCCCACCATCGACTAAACCTGTAGGAAACAGAATTGATGAAGACTCAGAACAATTGAGGTTATTGGCATGCTGAAATGACCTATTGAACACACACTTCCAGGCTGCATGGCAAAAAAATTCCCTGCTCCCTGTCTGAGAAAAAGCTTTTTTTTCCCCAATCCAAGCCCTGAAAAGTGGAGTTCTTTCTATTCCCAGCACTGAAAGCAGTTCAGAGTTGCCTGGGGGGGTTTCTAGGTGTGACTGCACCTCTTGCTCCTGCTCCAGCCTGTGCAGGCAGAATAACAATTCAGCCTTTCTGCTTTGTCATGATCACTGCCAGGGGAAGCTGGGGATGCTGCTGATCCGACTCTCCCTCCCCTGCTTTCCCAAGGCTTAGGTATTTCTGCAGGACACCAAGGTGCAAATGGAAGGACAACTTTCTGCCATCCCCGTGTCAAACATCCCACTCTCCCCTGCACGGTGCTGCAGAGCTCAAGGCAGGTGGAAAACACAGACCGAGAGTGATTCACTTTGACAAAGGCCACCAGGGGACCCCCTGCTCCAGCTCCTGCTGTCCCTGCTCTGCCAGGGGGGTTGGACTCTGTGATCTTCAGAGGTCCCTGCCGTGCTGGGATCTCTGGTATCTGGATGTATGATGGGTTCCCAGGAATGAGCAAAGATGCACAGGAAGGGAAGCACCCAGGCTTGCTTTCTATGCACAGCTCTTGAAAAACACTGAGCTCATGAGAAGTTGACGCTGTGTCTGTCCCAGGGACTGGGGATAAAGGGCTTTGGGGTTAATACAAATAGTGCCCAACCTCTCAGAATGGGAATGGAGGGGGGGGGGGGGGAAGGAAAGAGAGGGGGGGGGAGGGGGAAGGAAAGGGGGAGGGGGGGGGGGGGGGGAGAAGGGGGAGGGAGGGGGAGGGGGGGGGGGGGGGGGGGAGGAAAAGGGGGG
>JAOEGS010006532.1:24908-37616 GCA_025447755.1 Corythornis vintsioides | reverse complement strand
AATTAAGATAAATCTGCAACAGGGATTGCAGAGAAAAATCTTCCCTCACACACCAGAAAGTCTCCTGTCTGTGTTTGAAAAATAACTTTGCTGAGATATTTCTAGGAATACAGGGAAAAAAAAATAAGGTTTTTCTCTTTTTGAGTGATAAAATGTTAAGTATTACTGAAGATTTAAACGGTTTCATCTTCAAGCCACAAGAAAACCAGCCTCACAGCCATCCTTCCAGGCTTTGAAACCAAAAGAGAACAAAAAGCCCTTCCTTAAACCATCAGAAATCAAGCTCCTCTGGAAATACAAAGAGTTTCAAAGCAAGGTGGGGAATTTTAAGGTAAAAAAGAAAAATCTGAGATTTTAACCTTACTCAGCCAAAATAATAAACCAACAACTGTTCAGTTGTAACCAATGAGCTCTGGGGCAAAATGGAGCAGAGTGAGGTGGACAGGGGTGCCACAGTTTGGTTTTCCAGCTGGGGGCTTCTGTGTTCAAGGGTTTTGATTAATTTTTCTTAAACACAAGAACCTTGTGATGCCTGGGGTTAGATCAAGGAAGATCTTTGTGTTTTAGTGCCAGAAAATACCCCTTGAAAACACAAAGTCAGTCATATTAAGGAACAAGTGGAGTAGCCTTTGCATGCTCTTTGATGCCTTCCTTTGATGCATTCACATCTAACTCTCTAAAGAGAATAATTCAAAGCCTGCTGCTCCAAACAAGCTGCTCTGCATCTCTGCTCACCTCACTATCATGATGCTTCACAATCTGGAGTTCAAAGAATTCCTCTTCCTCTTCTGCCACCAGAGTAGCATCCCACCCACCCGCTTCTGGGTCATCCAGGTTATCTTGGGAACTGAAGTCATCAGCTAGAAACAGAAGTGGAGGCAGAAGGTGAGGAGACACAGAGCCATTTTCCATTCAAAAACCAAAACAACCCATCTGTCAAGTCATAAATCCCCATTTCCATCACTGACTCCCCAGCCTGGCTACTTCCAGCCAAGCTACAAACACTCCCTGCATTGTTCCACTTCCAAAAAGATCCGATTTCCAGGCAGGAATTGGGTGCAAAAAGATTTGAAGACACACTTCAACATCCTCCATCCACTGTGTGGGAACCTCCCCAAGCTGTGAACACCCCCTCCTTGCCCCCAGGGTCTATTTTCAGCACTCCTTGCTCATTTGGCATTGATTGAGTGTTGGGGGTTTTTGGTTTTGTTGTGTTTTGGGGTTTTTTTAAATAAAAATAAGCTGCTGGTTGTTGAACAAGTAAAAATCCAGCACTTTCAGATCATGATTAAACCCTTAATCTGGTTGGTTTTTTTGTGAGAAGAAGCTCAACCTGTTCTGGCTCAGATCCCTCCCCATGAATGAATTATTAACTAGCTCCTCTCTGAAGCCATTTGATATCTCAATGTGCTTTTTGAGCTGAACAAACCATAAATGCAAACAGCACTGCAGCAAAGACCTGCTCCCAACAGGCAGGATGCCACCTTCCCACCCTCACCTGACTCTTCTAATCCAAGTCTTCACCCTCTTTTAAACATCTCAGCAAGGATTTGTCCAACTGATCAGGCACTGCTGGCTGCCTGGACTGCTGGAGGGTTGCTGCTTTCTCAACTACAGTTTCCCACCTTTGGGAGAAGTTTCTGACAAATCCAGTGCTCAAATTGGATCTTGCACTTGGGATGTGTTGAAATATAAATTATACCTTGTCAGGCCTCAGAAAGAACATTCCCAACAATTATTTTTGTCTTTACACAGAGCTTTTGCTGTTCACACCCTCAGGTGGACTCACTTCACTATTTTACTTCATGGAATCACAGACTGGTTTGGGTTGGAAGGGACCTTAAAGATCATCTGCTTTCAACCCCCCTGCCATGGGCAGGGACACCTCCCACTACAGCAGGTTGCTCAAAGCCCCATCCAGCCTGGTCTTAAACACTTCCAGGGATGAGCTGGAACTCAGGGATGAGCTCCCCAACTTCCCTGGGCAACCTGTGCCAGTGTCTCACCACCCCCACAGTAAAGAATTTCTTCCTAATATTTAATCTAAATCTACCCTGCTCTAGTTTAAAACCATTGCCCCTTGTCCTATCACCACATGCCCTATCAACAGCCCCTCTCCAGCTTTCCTGGAGGTCCCATTCAGCACTGGCAGGTGCTCTAAGGTCTCCCCAGAGCCTTCTCCAGGCTGAACAGACCCATCTCCCTCAGCCTGGCCTCATCAGAGAGATGCTCCAACATTATTAACTGCCTGCAGAACATTTGGATTATTAAAACCAGTGATTCCTGCCATACCTAATGTTGTGTATTTGGGAACATGAAAACGCTGTGGTTTCAGTGAAAAATGTGCACTGTCAAATTAATCTACTTGCCATTCCAGGCATTTCTTCAATTGCTTTTATTGCTTTAATTCCACAGTGTCACTGGTCGCCTGACAAGGTTCTTTCAAAGCACCCTGTCATTTCCAGAACCACTTACCATTCAAGTCAAGGAAAATAACAGGAATGTGAGTTTCCATACCAGGCACGGGAGTCCTAAAATATAAGACAGGGACAACAGTGGCATTTAAACTAATGCAGATTTACCCAGCTCCCCTACCTTATGACCTCAGCCTGGTCCATCACATTCAGTACAGCTGCAGTTTCAAGCCAGGCTGTTGATAACCTTGGCGAGCAGCTTTGCTTTAATTTACTGCTGCAGATTGCAAGAGCCTCAGCTCAATTGGTATTTCTTTTATACCTGCTCTCTTAGAAGTATTATATTCTCTGACCTCTGCTTTCAGAAATGTTTTGCTCCCTCTGCAATGCTAATGGCACAACCAAGTTTATTTAAGCTGACGTGTGCACTTAGGGAAAGCAGCCCCCCCTGCATTAGGGATGGCAGTGGAGACAGCAGAGTGAGAATCCCCAAATCCAGCACTGTTTCAACTTTCTCAGTTTAGGGCAGAGCCTGTGGGTCATCCACATCAGGAGCAGAAGCACCTGGTTGGGTATGTGGGTCACATCAAACCCCTTAAGCATCAGAGCTGTTAAATGAACAGTGATGCTGCCACTCTACCAAGTTGTTAATTCTTTGTCTTCCTCAATACACAAATTTCAGAGTCAAAGCTGCCCTTTAAGGCATCCTTTGTATCATGGAAGAAGGGATCAGGTGCTGATGAGATATTCCATGGCCTACACAACATTAATAAGGTACTAAAGATGTAATGGGAAGCATGAAAGCCCTTAAGACTCCTTAAGAGCTGCAGCCACCTCATGACACACTTGGACTTGATGGTGCAGGAGCAGGATGGAGTCTCCTGTCATATATAAGGTGCTTGAATCATGCTAAACATTTCCTCTGGTGCAAACAGATTCTTCCTCAACTAAGTTTCCTTCAGCTTCACCATTTTCAAACCTAGTCCCAGGCTTTGATGTGCAAGTTGACACGTTTCTAACAGGTATTTATGTGGCAGAAGTCCCAGCTCAAATGAACTTCAGCTTAAAACCCCAGGCCGCTCAATTCCATCACCTGCAATTTCCATTTCAGAAGGTTGAAAGCAACTGAAGACGAGAGGTTTGAAGTGGAACAACCTTGTTTCCTTACCTGCAGTTGTTACAGCTGCCATAATCATCTCAGCCTACTCTAGTTTACTGGTTTTCATGTTTAGAAAATGAAACAGAACCCTTTGCTGGCTCAACAGACTTTGCTTTCAAACCAGGAGAGCACCAAAATGCTCCTTGTAGATGCACTTTGATTAGGACAGAGCAGCCTTTTAAGTGAATGAACTAGGTAATTAACATATTAGCTCATTTTTGCACAGGGTAAGTGCCATGGTAATAAATATTGATCCCATTTTTGTTTTTGTTTGTGGGGTTTTTTTTTTCCAGAAGGTTATAATTACACCGATCAATAATCGCATCTCTTCCAAACAGCATTTCTGGATTCCAGCTACACAGCCTAATGAAATCATTTCAGCAAGGGGCCTAATTTTAACAACTTTGCTCAGCCAGTGTGCAGAGGCCAGATTCAGGGAAGGAAAGAAAAAAACCTCATGGCACCAAGGCAGGACCAGCCCACATTTCTTCTTGCCTATGGCAACGTGTGTTCGTACCACTCCGCCGGAGCTCCGGGGATCCCGCTGCCGGCAGAAGGGACCATGACAGCGTTTCTCTCCTCAGTCAGGGTCAGCCTCATCTCCAGGAGCTGGGCCTCCCTGTCTGCATCATCTTCTGTTTTATCTGCAGGAGGAGGACAGCAGAAAACGTGTCTTACTCGGTGCAAAGGCCTCGATGCTCTTCTGGCACCCACAGCAGAATTAAACCCTCTCCGCTCGGGAGCTGGGCAGGAGAAGGAGGAACACGTGGTGGAGATGAACAACAAACTTCTCAGCCACTGAATCACTGAGGATGGAAAAGACCTTCAAGGTCACCCAGTCCAACTGGCTACCCAAGCTAAGCCATGTCCTGAAGGGACACATCTACAGGGTTTGTGGACACCCCCAGGGATGGGGAGTCCACCTGTTCCGAGGACTCACCATTCTCTCGGTGTAGAAAGTTTTCCTCGTGTCCAACCTAAATCTGCCCTGGGGAAAGCCCATTTCCCTGCTCCTATCACTTCCTTGGGACAAGAGAACAACACCCACATCACTACAGCCTCCCTCCAGGGAGCTGTAGAAAACAATGAGGGCTCCCCAAAGCTTTCTCCAGACAAGCAACCCAGGTCCCTCAGCCTCTCATCAGAAATGTTCTCCAGACCCCTCCCCAGCTCCCTTGCCCTTGGCTTTCTTGGCCACCTGGGCACAAGCTGCTCATGTTCAGCTGGGTGTCACCAGCACCTCCAGGGCCTTTTCCACCAGGCACTTTCCAGCCCCTTCTCCCCCAGCCTGGAGCATTGCCTGGGTTTGGTGTGACCCAAGTGCAGGACCCAGCACTTGACCTTGTTGAGCCTCATCCCGGTGACCTCAGCTCATCACTCCAGCCTGGCCAAACCCCTCTGCAGAGACTTGAGAAGATCAACACTCCTGCTCAACTTGGTGTCAACTGACAGAGGGTGCACTCGATCCCCTCATCCAGATCTTTGATAAAGATATTAAACAAGAAAACTGAGCCCTGGGGAGCACCACTTGAGCCTGGTCACCAACTGGATCTAACCCCGTTCACCACAACTAACTTCATACAGGCTTCTCTAACTTTAGTTTCACTGCAAGCAAACTCCTGGTGAGTTCAGGGACTCAACTCCCCCTTAGCTTCAATCTATCACTGCTGTTACCTTGGATAATATTTTACTTACCAGGCTTCCCAACGAGTTTTTGCAGCTGCTGATCAAGATACTCCTGGCGCTTTGTTAAGGCACAAAGCCATTTCCGACGGAGCCTCTCCAAATCCCTGTCCTGTGAGGAGGGAAGAACTCGTGGTCAATAATGCCCCAGGAGAGCCAGAGTTTCCCATGTGTGCCTCAGATATTTCCTCAACCCTTCTGCTCATCCTGTGCCCAAGAAGCAGGTAAGAAAGGCAGCGGAGACCAGAGAATCACTTTGCTCTTCTCTGTTCTCTTTCACACGGGACAGTTTAAACAGAACCACAGGAGAGCTGAGGTTGGAAGAGACCTCTGGAGATTGCTCTGTGCAGAAAGGAGGGTCAACCACACAGCAGCTAGGTCAAGTCTAGTTGAGATTTGAGTATGTCAAAGGATGGGAACTCCACGACCTCTCCAGGCACCCAATTCCAGTGTTTCTTATATGGAGACTCGTTGCCTCTTGTCCACTCACTGAACACCACTGGGAAGAGCCCAGCTCTGAATTCTTTACCCTCTCCCATTTCTCTGAGTTCTTTACCCTTTCCCATTTACATAAGTTGAGAAGATGCCACCTGAGACTTTTGCTGCTCTCAAGGCTAAATAACCCCAGTTTTCTTAGCCTTTCTTCACAGGTCCAAACACTTAACTTTCCACATCTTATCTGAAGTGTTTTTGCTTGCCAGCCCGAGGCACCTCTTTCTTTAGCTGTTATTCTGTAGTACCCAGCTGAACAACCTTCACTTTATACATCATCTTTGTCCCCAGAGTAGTCTAAAACCCCCTAAGCCCCCCAGTCCTTATCCCTGACTCCACTCAACTCCCTGTTTAGCAGCCTCGTATCAGGAATCCATCCCTGCCCCTCATCACTCCACTGCCCCTGTGTGCCCACACACTTTCAAATCTCTTTTTTTCTTAAGTGCTCATGTCCTCCAAAAACAAAAACCCACCTCAGTATCCTCAAGAACATTCAGTTCATTTGTCTCTGGTGTAGCAATGCTCAGCAATGACGAATGATACTCTCCGTGCAGCATGTTTGGTGCCACAAAGATGAGCTATCAGCTCTCAGATGCCTTCAGGCAAGGCACTTTGATGGCAACAGCAGTTCAAGATTCATTCCACATCAAACTACAGCAGATACTTTGTCAAGAAAAATAGGTCTATGCAGGAACAGAAACTCCTGTTGTATTACTGCAGACCCCTGTGAGTGTGCTGGAATCTGTCAGGGAGCATTAAACCTACAACTCTGCCCATAGCAAGCTGAGATCTATAATGCAGATTATGTGCTTTGGTTAAAGTTATTCACAAGAAGACAGAAAATAGATCACAGATATTGCACCTCATCAGTTCCCCTTTAAGGCTTATGCTGCTGTGGTATTAAACACAATCAAAACCCCAGCAAACCCAGCTTGCTGGTTTCAATAGTTTTAGCACTGCTGTCTGAGGGCTCCAGGAACAGAATCCCTCTTGCTTGCCTGAGGGTTGATCACTCTGCAGTGTACTCCAGCTCTCCTGCACTTGAAATGTTCACAATATGAACCAGCATCAAGTGTTTGCACTGCATCTGTGAGTGCTGCCCTGCTTATTCTTGTTCTTGACAAGGACAATCTCAGCCTAATGAGAAAGGAAGAGTCCTTCTCCCCCCAAAAACACCCAAACTGAAAAGCAACTGCATCTTGTTTTGGAAAAAAAAAAAAAGCATTAAGACACCTTGTTCTTTCCCTTTCATCTCCCTAATCCACCATCCAGCTTTGTCTCATGACAAGCCACACAATTCTTAAGCTTATAGCCTCTTCAGAAGACAAGCTTGCTGCATAGCCAGCCACTACAGCAGAGATAAACTGCTGATCCTCCTCTAACGTGCTCTAATCTGAGTATGTCCTGAGTATGGAAGAAGAAAGGATTGAAAATTTTTACCTGATAACTGTCCATTTCATCCTCTTCTTCCTAGGCCAAAACACACAACACCGTGCCATTAATTTTTTTTAGGAAACAACAAAAAAAAGTGGGATTATTTTAAGCAATAAATAATATGCAGGCTCGTATGAGAGGCTGAGCTTAGCAAAGCATGGTCACAGACTAAAAATCCAGGAGCTCCAGTGTGAAATCCTATTATAAGCAAAGGGACTAACAAAACCCAGCTTTCTCACTGGGGTTACTGGTGTCAGACACACTTCCCAGCTGGCTCTCAAGTGGAGCTTGAAGGTTTTCTTCTTGCCACAGCTGTTTTGTGGGTTGCCAGCTCTGTCAGACAATGACTGAAACCAGTCAACGGACCAGAAATGCCCTGGGGAAGACACAGGGTGAGACCTGGGAGACAGAGGCAGCTCACCTGGGACTTGGCACCTCATGAATCAGGCTAAAAGAGGCATGGCACTGTCGTGGGTGTGTCATGGCTTTTTTTTGGGGTCAAATTTGCCAGAATCAGAAGCTGTCAGAAGCTGTCTCAAGAGGGAAGAATCTCTTAAGCAACTTGAGTTTTCCTTGCTCTGGAGGGATATGGGTATGAAGAACTGCCTTAGAAAGTCTCACCAGCAGAAGCAGAATGAGGAATAAAGGAATCTCTGCCCAGGATGCTGCTGAGATGTCTACAAAGGTAGGAAAAAAAATGTCCTTTTTGTGCTCCTGAGGCACGAGGGCCAAGGGATTGCTGATGTTAGGACCCAACAGAACATTGCCTCAGAGCTCACAAAGGGAAAAAACACTATTGATTAAGCAAAAACCAAATGGGAGCAGACATGCACTGAATCATAACCTGTCACAGGGTGAACATTATGGAAAGCTGGGAGGTGTCCCAAAAACTACTTGACATTTAGTTGGCCTTGTGTCAAGCAGGGCAGCTAATCAAGGGAGCTGAGAGAGCTGCTTGTTCTGGTTGCACCAGATTCTGGTTTCCTGACTCACAGGAGGGACTTAAAGTTCATTTGGATCTTGGGAGGAAAAAGGGAAAGTGCCCTAGGAACTGATAGCAGCATCTGAGAAACACAATCCCTACAAAAAATCAATGTATTGGCAGCTTAAAGATGAGATGCTGTGCTTCTGAGGTTGTCAAACAACAGGCAACATGGAAAAGAACAGAATTCATTGGGTTGGAAAAGACCTTTGATTTATTTTAACCTGAATACTCAAAATTGCCACCCTATCTTATATTTGAAGGAAAATCAGCTGGACAAATTCCTAATGAATTTTAGAAACTTTGGCATTTTCTCCTGTGAATGGTGTGTTAACTCTGCTGCTTTTGGGATAGGAAAAAAGCCCAACACCTGAAGAGACACAGAAGGCAGTCTTACATAATATTCTCTTTTTTATCATAGAAAATTACTTTTGATTAAGAGGAAAATATTCCACAGCAGTTTCTGAAAGGCAGATTTTTTACTCTAATAATCCTGATGATTCTCCTTGATATGGATGAATCCACTTCAGAAGCAGGCTCAGAAAACATCCCCCCTAAAAACCAAAACCTCAAATGCATGGAGTTGCCTCCAACAGCCACAACCACGACAGGAAACATTCAGTCTCTTACCAGATAATTTTCAGAGGCTTTTTGGGACTTGACATGTTTTATTTGAACACAGCCAATGCCAATAGACAGTATTGATTCCTCCATCAGTGGCAGGGTCCCAGATTCCTGCACAGACCTCACTTCCACCTGAATTCGTCGAGATTGCCCCTGCCCAAAAGAACAATTGGAAAGCCTTGGGTAAAAGGAAAATAAACTGCTGAAAGCTTGGTGACACAGGGACCTCTACTGGCAGCCACTTGCAAGCCACACGTTGATGTTATTCTGTGAAGAACAACCTCTGTGACCCAGTGTGCAAGAGAAAATCCTTTTGTTGCAAGGATTTCTCTATTTACAGGAAAAAAACCACAATAAATAATTTGTTTGTAATACTTCTGAACAGGATCTCCTCCCCATCTATAAAAGAGGAGAGAAATTCAGTCTAATTCAGTGAGCTGCTAGAATTGCAGTGAGTTTTTCCTGATGTCCTTGACTGAAAATTCTTTACCATATTGGTGCAGCAAAATAATAGCTCTTTTATAAATGCAAAGGGTAAAAGAAAGAAATAAAAATTAAATATCAAAGCTGCTGTGGAATTTGGAGGCACAGCCTGTGTCCAACAACTAATTCCTGCTGTTCCCTGGGCAGTACCTTATCACTTAAAAATGCCAGCTACTTGGTTGAGCATTAACCACTGAGTGAGTGCAGAACTGAAAGGAGTGATTGGCTGCAAGGATCAAATCAAGAGGAACTCTGGACCTCTTTGGAAAATAATTGAGTTCTGTCAGGATTGATGCCCCTGAGTTTTCTCCCTTGCACCCTTTCCCATTATCCCACCAGGATGGAGTGAGTGGCTGGGTGGGGCCAGCTGGGATTAAAGCACAACTCAATATCCCAAGCATGGAATGGCAGAGGTTGGGAGGGTCCTCTGGAGATCATCAAGCCCAACCCCCCTGGCAGGGCAGGATAGAAAAGCTCATGTTCTGTGTCTGCTGACACTTCCCTGGGCACCACCCTACAAACCAGAAGCTTCTCAGCTTTCCCCAGGCTCTTCCCAGAGCTGAAATCCTGCACGTGCCACCTTACCTGTCTGAGCTGGAAGATGCCTCCTGTGCATACATCCTTGGCAGGAGTCACCTCCACTGGGCAGTATTCCCCATTCTCATTCAGCTCAAGAATTTGAACCCAGAGTTCTACTTTCCGTGTTACTTCACTCCACCTGCAAAGCATGGCAAAGACTGTTTATTTTTATTTAGATATATCATTCCACAAAGAAAGAGGAGCCCAAAGCAGCTTGAAGAAGCAAAGAGGACACTTCAGCAGATGCACCATTTGTGAGTGACTGGTTGTTCAGAGCTTATAAATCTCACTGACAACTGTTTTAATCAGACATCAGCATGAAGCCTTTTCTTGACTCCAATCCAGCTCCCCACTCCACTTAAAAGATTTAAACTCTTGTTTCAACTTCTGCCACAGAAGCCCAGTGTTCAGTGCAATTCATACAGAAGACCTTCCTGAACTTCATAATGCTGCCTTCTCTCCAGCTCTGAGAAACACTGAGTGTCTTGGGTTGGAAGAGCCCTCCAAAGGCCATCCTGTCCAACCTGCACTGAGCAGGGACATCTCGACCAGAGCAGGCTGCTCAGAGTCTCCTCAAGCCTGACCTTGAACATCTCCAGGGATGGGGCCTCCACCACCTCCCTGGGCAGCCTGTTAAGTGTCCACCACCCTCAGAGTAAAGAACTTCTTCCTAAAGAGCTTAAATAAGAAACAGCCACTTTTGTAGTACATCAGAATTACAAAGGAGATACTACTCAGCTACCAAACATAACTCACTATTTTAAGCATCCTTTTTAAATCTTCTCTTTGCTATGTTTTCTATAGGTTGGACTAGATGATGCTTGAGGTCCTTTCCAACCTTCTATGATTCTATATTTGCTTGGCTTTTCATTTAGACTTCCCTATGTAAAGCTGAACACTCAACACAAGCTTAGGCTGGAAGGAAAAAGAGAAATAACTGCCAATAAATTAAGGTGCAGAGCTGCCTCCTAATTGGAGAGGTAAAACAACTTACATTTACAAAATGCTCCTAAGCTCACTCTGGGGACAACAAATGACTGCCAGCAAAAAAGCAACCCCCTTCTCTGTCTGAATTATCATACTCTTGCATATTTACTCCAGTGTCAGTAATTAGCAGTGCAGCTCTTCCAATGGAAGCATCAGAGCCATGGAATTTCATGGGAGTCAGAACGTGGGTAATTATATCAACGTGCAGCCAGGACAACATCTTGCTGGTTTAGACTTGACAGCTCTTTCTGGTGCAGAGCAGGCTAAGAATGTTGAGGAGAATCACCAGCTTGCTTTGTAAAATGCTGCATCTGCACTTGAGTTGCCCTCAACAAAAGGGACTTGAAAGTCTTGGAAGTTTCACCACTCTAATGTCACTCCATAATCATGGAATGGTGGGGCTTGGAGGGAGCTGTGGGGATGCTGGAGCCAGAGCAGGGGCACCCAGGGCAGCCCACACAGGAACAGAGCCAGGGGGGGCTGGAAAGGCTCCAGAGGAGACTCCACAGCCTCTCTGGGCAGCCTGGGCCAGGTGTGCCACAGAGCTGGACATCTCTGGGGTCACTTTTTTCAAGCCTCCTGACAGATCCCATGGAGTTTTCCCAATGAACCAAGTCTAGTTGAACAGATACAACCTCAAAACACACATCATGCAGGTGTCTGCAGTTCAAACATTGACTGCTCCATCCCAAATCTGCTTCAAAACTTGGGCCACCTCAGTGATCCACCCACCCTTCCACAGCAGGATCTCTTCCCCACAGTCACCTGTCACGAAGGCTGCGTGTCTTGGCCTGAATTATCCCCAGGTCCCACAGGGCTGGATTTTTACGGTCACCACTCTGCTTGTGCCCAAAAACCTCAATGGCCAAAGCACCTTCATAAAGGTGTTCCATGAAATCTTCAGAAATGTTGACAGAAACTTCCTGCATGGGAGCAACAAATGGGTTGGTTACTGCAAGTAAACAATGGGCCAGGTGTGGGGATTTCTGTCCTGACTTACTAGGAATGTAGAAAGTCACCCAGGTCCCCAAGACGCAACTGGCACCTCAGTTGGTAAAATCAGGATGCAAGGCAAAGATAAAGGATTTGCTGAAAATTAAAGTTTCTAGCTAAAGAGCTGAAAAATGATCACAGGGGTTGGAGGGGACCCTGGAGATCTTGGAGTCCAACCAAGTGAACAAACTACATGGACTCTGGAGACCATAGAATTATAGAAACATTTTGGTTGGAAGAGACCTTGGAGATCATCAAGTCCAAGCACTGCCAGGGCACCACTGCCCCATGGCCCTCAGCACCACAGCTCCATGGGGGGCTTGGAAATCCCTCCAGGGGTCACAGGGACTCCACCCCTGCCCTGGGCAGCCTGGACAACCCTCAAGGGGAACAAATTGTTCCTCAACTCCAACCTTAGCCTCTTTGAGGCAACGTG
Source organism: Corythornis vintsioides (assembly GCA_025447755.1). NCBI lineage: Eukaryota > Metazoa > Chordata > Aves > Coraciiformes > Alcedinidae > Corythornis > Corythornis vintsioides. The sequence goes on along the minus strand of JAOEGS010006532.1, from coordinate 25,350 downwards.
AGGCTCCTGCTGCCCACCTCAGTGCTGGCACAACCAGGCTGCTGGGGGCTTCTTGGCCACCTGTGTTAAGAATTTCTTATCAACCATGGTACTATAATGCAAGCAAAGAGACAACTATGAGTGTGATGCCAACATAAACCTGCTTTTCCTGCCTACAGTTTGATTAATAAGATAGAAAAGCCATTTACATTGCAGTGGTCAAAGACAACCATGCACCGTGGCTCCTTGCTGATGGAGGATAAGGAAGGATCCACCTCAGGGGCAACATTCACTGGCTCCAGTTGATCCCAGAATGTGTATTTGCAGAACACAAAGTGGGAGAGGTGCTGAGGCAAACCTGTGGCCTGCAGGATTTTAATCTAGAGAAGAGAAACATAAGGGAGACACTCAGCAGGCAGAGAATTAGAAAACTCAGAATCAATGAATCCCAGAATTATTAATA
>JAOEGS010006532.1:13989-24808 GCA_025447755.1 Corythornis vintsioides | reverse complement strand
TGTTACTTATATTCATAAATCCCCATATCCCTTGCATTTAGTTTCTACTATATTCCATTAAATTATAAAGTGGCAATGACACATAATAATCCTGATTTTTCCTGGTATAGAACAACTGGGATCTTAGAACAAAATTCTGGTTTTGCCATTCCATCTACTGAGGTACCTGCTGAAGTCCATTAGATCTATATCTTAGATATATCTACCTAGATAACAGATATATCAGGTAGATAATGATCTTAATGTTTCTATTCCACTGCCTTCAAGGTATTTTTCACTGTCAGATTGCTTTTCTTTTCCAGTCTTTTATTTGGAGGATGTTGTGCTAATAGAAAGCCCAAAGTGTTAGAAAATTCATGATTCCCTGAGAACTCAGCTCCCCTGCCAGTCATTAGAGTCCTCAGTAATTGCTGGAAGCAATTAAGGTAAATTTATTGACCAGTTGCATTGGTGCCTCCTTTTTCAAGCTGCATTTACATTGTCAGAGGTACTGACTTAATTTTTTGGAGTATGATGCTGCTTTTTCTTCTGCTTACTCATCTGCATTTTGTGATTCACCTCCACTGCAACATTTTCATTGACATCATCCCCGTGCCAGTAAAAACATGTTAATTTCCTTATTAAACAGTTATTCATTAGTTTACTTTTTCCTGAATTCTCTATTTTTTTTTTTCATAGACTGAGCTCCTCTCTTGCTGCATTAACACCACCACGAAGTGACAGTGGATGACCCTGCCTCAGGTACCACACTGATCAAGAAAGGGGTTCAAATTCATGGTAGTAAATGAGATTCTTGGTAATAAATTAGATTTATCTGTGAATCCTAGGTCAGAAATATAAAGATCTATGCATAGTGATAGAATTATTTCACTTTTTCTATCTAAAACGCTAGAAAATCTCATTTTTAATGCCTAAACCCTAGGAAACACTGGCATTTGGTGGGGAAATGCAATAGCAGAGAGCTAACAACGTCACTGGAAATGGCAACAGATCCTCGCTGGTGGCTTCTGTGAATGAAGAGAAAGGGAATTGGGTGCTCGACAGAAACAAACACAGGCTGAAGTTCCACGTCCTGGAGCTGCTGGGAGCACTGAGTCCATCTGCATCCAGCACAGGGATGGAAGAACATCCCCATCTCCCCGAAAAAGCCCCTTAGGCCACAGGCTGCCGAGGGCACCGCGGAGAGCCCCGGGCAATTTCCCTGCCCGGATCACTGCGGGGGTGCCCTGTTTTCTTCCCTACACAACCACCAGACCACAGGCGGTGAGGTCGGGGAAGGGGCTGCTGAGGGAGGGAGGTGCTGACGACCGGCCTTTGGCGAGCACAACACCCCGACAGAGGCTCCGAGCCGAGCCCAACCTGCTTCTCGGCAGCCCCGGGGCATCTCCCGGGCACCAGCTCAGGGCATCCCGAGGCGTGCGGGCCGGGCCGCGGTTCCGCTTCCCGCGGCCGAAGGGGAGCTGGGTCTGGACGCGGTGCCGCCTCCCCCGGCCCCACACGACAGCGATACGGGGCCGCTGGGGGGAGGAAGGAGCGGAGTCACCGCTCCGAGGAGCGTTTCCCTGGGAGCCGCCGCTGCTTCACCTGAGAGCGGCCGGGCCCTGGGGCGACCCGAGAGGGGCCGAGAGCCCCATTGACCCGCACGGGCGGCAGCGGCCTCCGCGCCCCGCCCCTTCCTACCGCCGGGTCCCCCCCCGCTCCCGCGTCCCCCGCCGCTCCCTCAGCCCCGCCGGTGTCTCCGGCCTCCCCCGCGCTCCCCGCAGCCCAGCCCATTCTTCTTCTCCTCCTCCTCCTCCTTCTTCTTCTTCTTCCACACTCCCCCCGTCCTCCCCGAGCCGTTGGTTCGCTCCTCCCCGCCCCTTTCCCCCACCTCTCTCGTTCCCCTCCCACCCCCCGGCTCCCCGCGGTGGTCTGGCCCGGCCCGGCGGCGGAGGGAGCGGCGGAGACGGGCGGGGAGGCGGTGCCGGTGGTGGGGGGGGGGGGTGGGGGGGGTCTCGCTGCCCGTTAACGCGCCGGGCCCTGCGGAGCGGCCAAGAGCGGAGCGGGGCAGGGGAAGAAGAGTGGAGAGAGAGACGGAGACAGAGAGACAACGAGGGAGCGGCTCCCCCGAGCAGCACCATGAGGTGAGGGGCCGGCCCCGGAGCGGGCGAGCCCGCGGTTTGCCGGGCGGTGGGGTCAGCGTTGTTCCCTCGCCTCCCTCCCTCCTTCCTTCGGTTCTACCGGGGGCCGCTCGGCGCGGCGGGAGGGGGAGCGGAGCGGGGCTGAGGGGAGCCCCGCGGTGGGGGGAGGGGCCCCATTGTTAGCGGTGACTGGGGGAGGGGCGGCCCCGGTGGCTCCGGTGGCTCCGTTGCCCCCCCCTCCCTGCGCCGGCCAAGTTGCGCTCCGGGGGGGGGGGGGTACGGAGGGACACACGGACACGACCCCGACCCCGCTCCGCTGCCTCCCCCCACCTGGTTGTGGCGGGGTGGCTCGTTTTCCTTTCTTTCTTTGCCGGCGGTGGGTTGGTTTTTGTTGTGTGTTCCAACCCCCCCCTTCCCTCCCTCCGCCTTCCCCGGTGCGTGTTGCATTGCAGCAGCAGCTGGGCTTGTGGCTGGGCAATCAATACAGAGGCGTCCGGGGGGGGGGGGGGGGGGGGGTCCCCCCTTTCTCGGCAGCAGGGGAAGGGGGTGGGATGTAAACAGGGAGGGCCGGGGGGCTCTGGGGGGGGGGGGAGGTGGGTGCTCTGCCCGCCTGGGGACTCCGCTCCCCGCCGGCTCATTCATTGGAAGGCGAATTTCTGCCTCCCTGGCCTGTCCTCCCCCCGCAGCCTCCACCTCGCAGCTCCTCCGAGCGCCTCTTCCCATCATCTTCCCTCGGGGCTGGTGCAGGAGCCGGGGAGAAATGCGGCTCTCCAGCCCCAGCGCTGCTCTGTCTGTCTGTCCGTCCGTCCCCTGGAGGCCTGTCCCCCAGTTCAACCACGGGGGGAACCCACTGACTTTGGATTTATTGCGTATTTTTTGCCCCCCGTGAGCTGCCGCCTGCCTTGCAGTTGCATTTGAACCTTCTTTGTCTGCAAAGATGCCTCGAAGTCGTGAGGTCGTGGAATGAAAACGGAGAATTCCAGCACGAAGCCGATGAGCCATTAAAATTCCCTTAAAAAAACCCCAAAAGAATTAAATCCTCATTAAGTGGCTTTTTGGGAACTTTTACGAGTTCCTCCCACCCGTTGCGAGTGCACCTTGGATGGCAAGGGGAGCATGGGAACGGGCTGTGCTGTTTTGTTTGCAATCCTAGCCCTGTGTTTCCCCTCGAGTTTTCTTTGTTAGCTGGAGGTATTTCTGTCCCGCGTTATTTTAAGCTTTGTTTGGTCTTGTGATCATTTCTTTTCACTCCCGTTGCTTGTGTAGGGGTCAGATACCCTGCAAAGAAAAACTTCCAGCTTGGAAAACTTAACAGCTGGGATCCAAATCCTTTGAACAGAGATTTTTTTTGGGGGTTCTTACCTTGACAGTCTAACCCAGCGAGTGCTGCTGAGCCACCGGGGGTTGGCATCAATATTTATGAGAAGCCCCATAGAAATTTGGCTTCCTCACTGGCAAAAAACAAAGGACTTGGAAGATTTGGGATGATGCTGAGTGAAGCTGCAGCTCTCCCAGCAGAGCTGCTCCCTCTCTCTGTGTGTGTGAGGACTTCTGCCAGCTTGGAAGGAGCACAAGTATGTCTCTTCACCAGCCTAACAGGCAAGTGCTTAGGTTGAACCTCCCCTTAGGTTGCTTATTTAGGTGTGTGAAGAGCTGGCTTGCAGCAGTTAGTCAATCAGGAATTTATTCCAGCTCTCAAACTTTCTGCCCTCCCCAGCGTGGAGGGTTGAGGTGCTGACTTGGGAGCTTGGCTGGCTGCTCTGCCTGGGCATTGGGTGTTTCAGAGGCATCCTGCTGCAGCAAGGCTCGGTTTCAAGCCTCTGGAAAAGAAAAAAGGAGCTAACTGGAGCAATTAAAGTACAGAGGCTAGGAAAATGATGTGGTTAGAGGAGCACTCCCTCCACAGAGGCACTAGTGGATGGAGTCAGTGCAGTTTAATTGGTCTGACTCCAGCACAATGGCAAGCTGTCACTGCATGCTCTCTCCTTGGGCTTGTTTGGACTGTGGGTGATGGTAGATTTCTGAAACGTGTTGAAACAGCATCTTCCTGCTGGCTTTTCTCTGCTCTGGCAGTGCCTTTTCGTGTGCATTCTGCTGGGCAAGGCAAGTTGTGGTGGTGAGGAGGTGAATGGCACGAGTGGCTCGTGGATGGCATTTCATGCACAGCTCTGTTTCTAGGTGGTGGGACTGCAGGTAACACTGAAAACATACTTTTGACCCAATCTGTTGGGGCTCCTAGAATGAACAAACTGCATTCTGCCACAATCTGGTGGTCTCCTGGAGTGAATAAAGTGCATTCTGCCATTGGTGTCTTGCAGGTCAGCGTGTAGTTGGTGCTCCAAAGAGTACAGGAACAGTAGAATTAATTGAGAGATGGGCTGTGGAGGAAGCAGAGCTGTTTCTGCTCTGTCCTTTGGGCACATATATGTACCAGAGCTCTTTGTTGAGCCTGAATTGTGATGATTTTGTGCCAAGATCTCTCATCCCATCCGGGTGGTTAACTCATTAGTTGCTGGGGAGCAAACTGCTTTCCCATATGGCAGAGAGGGGAGTTGTGAAGAGCACCTTGGTACCAGGAAAGCAGCAGCACTGACCCAAACAGCAGCAGTCCACAAGAATCCTGGCAGAAGGCTGGGTTAGGTGTGAGTTCACATGATGTGCTGCTCGAGTAGCATCTGTTCAGGGTGTTACGTTGCTGATCAACTCTGAATATTAAATATCCCAGTGAAATGGTCCAGCCTGAAGTGTGGGGTTACCTGTTCAGGAGGCAGCTGGAAGAGGGTGCATCCCTCTCCCCTGCTGCAAACAGGGAGTCCCAGCAACACCTGTTGCTGTATTGTGGTTTGCTGACTAAATCCTGCTCCCATTTCTCAACAGGTACCCTGGGATAGGCACTTTCAGTGGGATTTCCATTTACTGGAGCATGGTGGGGAGGAAAAAGTAGTTGAGGTCTGTAATGGCACCACTGGTTCCCTGCTTTTGCTGCCAGAATAAATTCCCATCCTATTTATACACAAAAAACGTGTGTGGAAAGACTTGTATTGGAGCCTCTGTTGAAATCTTAGTACAGAAGCTGATAAACTTGCTAGAGCTGTGAGTCTATGCTGAATTATTTTTTCTTTTTTTTTTTTTTTGGGTATCTAGCTCATTTTGTCTGCTAACTCCAATAAAAATAAATGAGCTTTCCAAGATACTTGATTTCTTTTTTAATCAAACTGTACAGCTTTCTCTTGGGATTACTACATCCATTTCTTTGTGTGGGAAAGAATTGTTTTTCATTAGTGTGCTAGTCAGAAAGCAGACTGCTTAGGCTGGTTTCATTACCCAAGTTACAGCAACTGGGAAAGAAACTGGGGTTTTTTTTGGTTTTTTTTAAATAGAATTAGAAATTCTCCTATTTCCAGAGTATATCTGTGTTTACAACAGGCTGCTAGACATATCAGATGTGTGAATGTTTATTCTGTATTTAGATAGGTCAAGCAGTGACATTACTACAGATTTTTAGAAAATCAGGTCATATTTTTGTTTTCAAGGTAAAATAAAAAGCTCAGTTTGGGGTCTCTAAACCATGCTGCAAATGGGGCAGCTTTTCTGCCCAAGCATGTTGCTTTGGAACATAATTCATGTCACCATTTAAAATTCAGTGTATTTTCTGCCTCACTTAGGCTAAACCTTGTGTTTTAAAAGTTGGGCTAAGAAATCCAATCCCAAACTCACTGCTTTTTAATGTCTTTAATACAATTGAAAGGAAGAAACAATAAAAACACACCTTAATTAGGATTATTGAAGGAACCCACCCAAGTTTGCTAGTGTTTCCAGGGTTTAGAAGAGCAGGGAGCTACTCACAGCAGTAGAACTTAGTCTGCTGCAGGAATTTCAGGTAGTAAAATAAATATCAGAGTAGCAAAGCCATTAATTCCAGTGGTGGAATTCTCATGTACAGCAAGAGGGGTTGTGTCTTTCAATCCTTGCATGAATAAAGTGCTTGAAGAAAAAGCTGAATTTTACTGGGAAATATTTGTCCAAATGCTGGAAGTTCAAGCAGGGAGGGAAAGGAGACTGGAAACTCAACTGCAACCAGTGCAGCTCCTCAAATTGCTTCTCTAGCTAGAGGAAAATTGCTGCTGTAGGCCTTTTATTTTTATTTTTCCCCTGTTTTTATTCAGGTGGATGCAAGAATTCAGGTTACTTTCCTTTTCTCAAGTCAACTGGCAGATGGACTGAGTCATCTGTCTGATAGAAGTGCAGTCTTCAGCTAGCTCTTGATTTCTGACAGTTGCAAGTGATTTTTGGACAGGTTGCTGCTGCCCACTTGCTCTGGGATCTGGCAGCTGCTGTGCCCTCCAGGACTCTGGGTGGTTTATGGAATTATTGGGACAGTAAAAGCAAAGCCTTTTAAATCTTCCAGTGAAGGGAGGCTGCAGGAGTGGCACCATGACTGCAGATAAAGCTATTTATGACCATCTTGGCAGTTGGGTGAAAATCAGCAGCAGGCTGGGAGGGTGTAGAATTCAGAATAATCCCTCTCTGGGAAGGGCATCCACAAGTTTTGCCTTGACTTGGAGTGATAGTGTTTGTTGTTGGAGGTCAGAAACCAAGATCAGCTTCCTCAGTGAGAGGAATATATAATAAATATGATATATATAAGTTGGAAACCATATGTTGAGTGCATCAGCTGAATGTCACCACTAGATGTCACAAGGTACATATTTCTGGGGAGTAAAAGTCAAAGAGGTGAATTTTACAAGCACCCCAAAAGCATTTTGTTCATTTTTAATGGTGAGATGCACCAAACCTGTTGTAATTCAAGAGGAATATAATTTAAAAAAAATCAGACTTCTACCTGAACTGTCTCCTTTATTCTGCAAAATCTCTGGTTTAAGTTACTACTTGGCCATTGTTAAATCCTAAAACATCCAAAACTTGAGACAGAAAAAGGGAAAGTGGCTCAGAGGTTGGGATATCTCTGGAACTCACCCTGCAGACAAGTTTTCTCTCTTGAATGTCATTGTCATTTGAATAGTCTGGACTATCCTCACCTCCAACCAACCTCTCATCTATCTCTCCACTCACTCGAACGACTTCCACGTGGAGACGACCTGAGACCTGGGGAGAAGAGAGGAGAAATTACTTGTGTGCCAGCAAAGCAGCAACAAACTCATCCCTTTTCAGGCAACCACAACTCCTGCTGCTTCCAGTCTGTGAGCAGACAACATTTTACTCCTTTGCAGCCTTTAGATGTTGCACCAGAACAATCTGGAGCAAGAATCCAAGAGCCTGTGTTGTAAAAGCATAAAGAGACTGGCCAAGAGAGTGGCTTTGGGAGCAGCCTCCTGCAACCTCACTCAGCTCTCACCCTCAGAGGAGTCTCTAGAGGGTCTGCAAAGTGCATGTGAGATGCAGAGCAAGTTGCCTGGTATGGCCCTAGCTGCTTTTGCTTTTAAAGTATAGATTCAGGAGCCATTCATTGGTGGCAGTCAGTGAAAGCCAGTGGAGCTAAAGCTCTCTGGGGCTGTTTCCCTCAGAAAGGTGCTCACAAAGCTTTCTCCTTCCACAGTCACACTGTCTAAACCACTCCAGTTAGGTATTATCAGCTTTGGGTGATGCCAAACTCTTAGCAAAGAGCTTGTGCACCTGAAACTGGGAAATACCTCCTGTGTGCTGGCAACAAGATGCACAGGCTGTAATTAAGCAGATGAGTAAGACTAGATTAGAGAAGAGGGACAAACCTCTCCCTTCTGATTGATGATTGGCACGGCGTACTGGAGCTTCACGTCGTAGAACAGGCACTCAAGAAACACATTGGCCACTCCAATAAGGCTGTGGTTTTCCTGCTCATCATAGAATGGATCAGCTCTCCTGAAGTAAGGTCTCATCATCTGCAAAATCAGCACCACAGAGGAAACCAGGTCAGAAAATGCAGCTTTTCACCACTTCCCAAAGCTCTGCACAAAGCAGCCCAGGGAAAGAGAACTGGGCTTGAGCAAGAGGCTGGATCAGGATATCAGGGGTTGGAAGGGACCCTGGAGATCTTTGAGTCCAACCCCCTGCCAGAGCAGGGGCACCCAGGGCAGCCCACATAGGAACAGAGCCAGGTGGGGCTGGAAAATCTCCAGAGCAGGAGACTCCACAGCCTCTCTGGGCAGCCTGGGCCAGGCTCTGTGAACCTTGCAGGGAAGAAGTTTCTCCTCATTGATGTGGAACTCCCAGTGCTCCAGCTTCCATCCATTCCCCCTTGTCCTATCCCAGGGCACAGTGAGCAGAGGCTGCCCCTCCTCCCAACACTCAGCCCTCAGATATTGATACCCATGGATTCAATCCCCTCTCAGGCTGCTCTGCTCCAGACTACACAGCCCCAGGGCTCTCAGCCTTTCCTCAGCAGAGATGTTCCAGTCCCTTCAGCATCCTTGGAGCCTCTGCTGGACTCTCTCTAGCAGATCCTTCTCCTTCTTGAGCTGGGGGGCCCAGAACCTCTCTCCATCTGCTGGCCACACTCCTTCTAATGCCCCCCAGGAGCCCACTGCCCTTCCTGGCCACATTGCTGTCCCATGGAGAACTTGTCCACCAGGACTCCCAGGTCCACTCCATGGGGCTGCTCTCCAGCAGATCACCTCCCATGCTGTACTGGTGTCATTTATTACTCCTTCCCAGATGCAGGACTCTGCACTTCTCCTTGTTAAACCTCATTAGATCACAAGAAGAATGGAAATGTGCATTTTATTCTGGATCCAGCACAAGCCCTGACCTCTGGAGGTGGTCAGTCAGGAGTCAGTCTAGAAGTCAAGTTGTGTTGTGTTTACTGTTTCTTATTGTATGCCCACCAAACTATGCATGCAAACAAGCATCAATAAGGGATAATGAAATGCTGAAGATCTGCATCAGTACTAGGAAAAGCAAAAAGCTCAGGAAAACTTCTCTCTTACCTACTCCCCCCTGCCCCCTCTCCCAAACCAGAAGATTTTCTCACATCTACTGGATGAACAGGGATGCAAATCTGTCAGCACAACACTGCAGGAATTTTTTACTTACTTGGTTGTCATCCTCACAGTCCTTCCACTCCTGGTAAAGATCCCTCATGTCTACCAGTCGATTCTCCAGCTTTTCCAGTGACCAAATCTGTTTCCCTTTCCCCTTCCTTCTCACCTGAATGGCTGGCTCACTCAGAATTGCACCTCTCTGGGGAACAATTGGAGAGAGATCAGGAAGGAATTCTTCTCACAACGATGAAAAACCAATTAAAACCAAGACAAAACTAAGAACATCTTTGGGAAAACCTTGAACTTGTTCTTTTTTGTTTTTAATTCTAGCTTGAGCAACCAAAGTCAAGCATGACAAAGGCTTGAGTTCAGCTGTCACAGTGTATTCCTGCTAAGTCTAATCACAGCTCTGGGCACTAATTTCCATGGATTTTTCACCTTATATAACTGTTAGAAATAAGAACATTTATCCTCAAGTTACAGCAGGCTTGGAGTTCCAACTGAGGTTACTGCTGTCCCCAGCTTTCTACTACTGCAGGTACTTAACCCTCTTTATCATCCTGTTTCTCATGTCCCAGAAACTGGAAGAAAAAGTTTGGGTTCAGTTCCCTCCTCCCAAAATTCCCAAGGACAAAGAATCCTCAAGCAGTTCCTCCCTGCACAATGGGGGTGGCAGCATTTTCCCAGCTCACTGGGATGACAAATGTCCCCAAGGTGATGGTAAATACTTCAAAAAGATGTTACCTGACCCGAGCAGATTTGATCACTCTGCCAGGGAATCAAGCCTGACCTTCAACACCACTGAAAAGCTCTTGCACCAAAACACTTCTCAGCAACAGAGATTTTCCAGGTGACACAAAGCTAAGGAAGCAGCCCAAGCTGTCAGACCACATTTAATGCACATGAAGAGACTGGCCAACCACCTTGCACCATCAAAGTCAGACTAGAACCAGTAACCAGGGGCATTATAGTGAAGGATTAGGGCTACTTTACCTTACTGTTGGCATTAAGGCTTGAAGCTGGGATCTGGAGGGTGACTTTATACTCTGTCCTCTTGTCCAGTTCCTCTCCAATAAAATTGGCTTCTCTCACGTACAGATTGGCTTTGACAATCTGCTCCCTGAGCTTCCTCAGGCTGTGGGTCAACATTTCTTCCCTAAAAGAAAGGGATTTGGAGGGGGGAAGACAGGAAACACTGTGGGATTTAAGTATTGCAAGTGAGGGCAGAACAAATGGTCACATGATGGGGAAGAGTTTTAAGCTTCAGCTTCTTAACACAAAAAATCAGGTGGATTAAATTGGATTTCTTCTGGGGAAAAAAAAACCCCAATATTATCTGTATTAATTTAGCACTATGAGCATCAGCAAACTGATGGCTTTGGAGACTTCTCTGTGTACAGGCTGGACAGTCAGCTCTTGTCTGGTTTATTCCAGAGTTTCCCCATGTGGATGTTCCACCCCTGAGAGCAAAGTTTATTCAGATGCCATGACTCACTTGCAAGTGGGAGGGAGCAGCAACTGTGCTGCTCAGGAATCTGCTACCACAAAATATTCCAGATTAACACAGCTAGCACCTTATGACCATGGCATTGGGAAATGGTTTGGATTGGGAGGGACTTTTCAAGGTCCTGCACTGAGCAGGGATCATCTGCAGCCAGAGCAGGGTGCTCAGAGCCCCCCCAACCTCCCCTGGGATGGTGCCAGGGCTGGGGCAGCCACCAC
>JAOEGS010006531.1:0-66700 GCA_025447755.1 Corythornis vintsioides | reverse complement strand
TATTTATAATAAAAAATATAGATATTACAGAAATTCTTCACAATATTGATAGCAAGAAATACATGTCTGGATGTTACTGTCTATTGTGATGCTATTAACCATTTTTAGCAGAGGGTTCAGTGGATTTTCCCAGTATCACAGTATGTCAGGGATTAAAAGGGACCTCAGAAGATCATCTGGTTCAATCCCCAATGATATCCTAGAGATTTTTGTCTCTTTCCTTGGCTTACCCTCTAGTAATGTTGGGAATGTTGGGAAGAAAACATAAGACCTGTTAGTCATTCTGCAGCTAGCAGTGGTGGTCATTTGGTGTCACCAATTCCCAGTGGGATCTGCAGCCAGTAGTTAGTGTGTGTTACACACTCAGAGCTGCAAAACTGACACCCATCAGAGTGTCAGTTTTGCAAACCAGATCCTTACATTTCCAGTAGTGCTGCCAGGATATTTTACCTGTCCTGGAGGTGCTGCACTGTAACTCATACTGGGTTTTTTTTGCCAGGTATCTTCTGATGAGTCAGCAGATTCTAGGAAATGTGCCCCCAATAATATTTGTAAAAGACAAAGAAGCTGCAGCTGTAAAAGAGGTAATTGCAATCTTTGACACAATGTGCAAACACAAAGATGCTCAAATGTGGTGACTTAACTTACCATAATGCTCAGGAATCAGAGGGAGTGGGTCCTTTAGTGCCTCTGATTAAACATCAGTCTTTGTACCTTTTCCCCCTCATGTTCCAAAGCATTTTAACAAGGAATGTTGAGTAAGACTGATGCTTATACACAATGTAAAGGAATCCTTTTAACTGTCTCCTCAAGAACTTTTTGTGATGCTGCTGTCAAAATCTGAAGAGTTCAGGGAAGATTTAGGCCAGGTCATCATAAAGAAATCCCCAAAGGTGAAATTGCAATTTTAAGGAGTAATACAGAGTAGGCAGAACCAGCTCCCTCAACCTGCTGGCCACACTTCTGATGCAGCCCAGGGTATGTTTGAGCCTTTTGGGCTATGAGCACACATGTCCAGCTTGCTTTCCACCAGTTATCCACCAGTTATGCTACTTAATAAAAACTTCCCATGCAAGAAGTAGAAGCAATTCCAAGTAAATGGAGAAAAGGGCTGTTTTGAAATGGTTTTGCTAAATATTCTGAGCATATAGAAAATAAAATATTTGATGTTAGACCCTTGCATGGTGTGAACAAAGCAAATTTAATACAGGACCTTTGATGTGTAATGTCTTTGTTCATTTACAGATTGAGAAATTATTGTCAATTGCTGATTTTGGACCTGAAGAAGAAGAAGAAACATTATCTCCAAATGATTCTAGGTGGGTTTTGTGGTTTTTTTGAATCATAATTATACAAGTGTCCATCTCTGTTGGCCAAGTGAAGGTGGGTGTTCTTTGCCATGGCAGAAAGTGCATTTTAATTAAATTTCTACATTGTTATCTCAAAGTTCAGCCTTACAAGGAAATAAAAAGTATAATAGGGACACTGTGAATAGGGATCCAGTACTGCTGGATGCAATTCTCCAGGTGGGTTCTCACCAGAGTGGAGTAGAGTGGTAGAATCAACTCCCTCAACCTGCTGGCCATGATTCTTTCTGTGCAGCACAGGGATGTAGTTGCTTTACTGGTTTCCTCCCATGAAACCTTGTGACAGGTTGACAGCCTGTCCTTGAGCACATGGTGCTGTGGTTTCTGTTCCTCTCTAACCCAGGGACAGGGTGCTGAGCACAATGCACTGATGAACTCACACTGAAAACTCCAGGTTATTTCTGTGTTACTAAAGTTGTCATAGATTCTCCCTTTAAAATAGATACTGGGAAAAAAAACCCACATTTGTTTTCCTTTCCACAGTAACCTGCTTTCTTCAGCAGCTCCATCTTCAGATTCACCCACACGGTCTAATCTTTTTGGTATTGATCATGAACTGCTAAATAAACAGATCATGGACTACAAAAGACTGAAAGTGTCAAGAAATCTAGAAAACATCACCTGGACAAAAGAGCAGGAGCAGCAGCTTTCTAAGATTCAAAAGAAAATGAAAAAGAAAAAAATAAGGGATCCTCCTGATGATGACATTACCCCACAGAAATATTTACTGGACAGATATGAAGCTGAGCACTGGGAAGATAACACTGAATCCATCTCAGACTGTGAGCTGGAGGATGAATTGCAGGAAGAGATAAATGAATTGGATGATGGCAAAGCTCCAAGTCATCCTGATGATAAACAAGTGAAAAACTCACTCCCTTCAGTTGCCAGTGACAAAAAAAACCCAGACTGCCCCTGAAGCTGAGGGCTCAGTGTTGCACAGTCTGCTCACCACTGCCTCTTGCAAACTCTGGAAGGGCTGCTAGCACAAAAAAAATTTGCCCTTTGTGACCTTTTTGTCAGCTTTCAAGGTGCTCAAACTGTAGACTTTGAAGGGAGAGCAGTTTTGTTTTAGCACTGAGCTAAAACTTCTTTCAGTTCTGTTATTTCCAATAAAATCACTGTTTCTGTGTTGAAATGAAGTCTCTTTTTTTTTAAGTCATCTGTGTAAAAATAATCCCTAAGTGATGGTGTCTGTTATTCTAAGGTCAGGAAGGAAGAGGAAGGCAGAATGATGACAGTGGTGATCAAAGAGCAGCCTTCAGCACATGAAGACCAGGACATGATGTTCTGTAGAAGACCCAGTCTAGAGGGAGAGCTCTTCCAAAAGAAGGTGAAAGCCATTGAAATAATGGCCAATAAAATTACAACCCTGAAAAAAAAAAAATATATTATGACTCTGATGCAGGTCCATCAATGGTTGGACTTGATGATCCTAAGGTCTTTTCCAACCTGAATGATTCTATGAACTCTGCAATTCCAGCAGCCTTCATTTGGACCTCACTAGCTAAACCATGGTATGAGGCAAACTTATCAAGATCATGTGAAGACCCTCATCTTGATAAGGTGGTCTTAGAATGTCACCTAAATCAGCTTCTTCATCTGTCTTATTTTCAAGCAATAGTTAGAAGAAAATAAATGGTATGCACTTAGGTTATTCAGAATTTACTGTGATGCACTGACAGAAATAATTCATTCTTTTTCCAACCCAGATATTTCTGGTCAACAACCTGAATCTCTCTCAAAACAGATGTCTGCTTTAGGAATACATCAAGATGAGATACCTGAAAGTTTGTAAAATCTCTTAAACTTTTAAAGTAGTGTGGCTTGGATTGATATGTCAACTTTGGGAGAGGGAGCAGCACCACAACCATTTTTAACCCAACTGAAACACCTCATTTCCAAGAGGTCATCAGTGGTGGGCAGTGGCCGTGCTATCTAGAGGGACTGCCATGATTCCACAGTAAGTCAGATTTATTTATGGATTTATCCATGTATTTAATTTTAATATTAAATACATTTTTTTTTTTCTTCCAGCAATGAAGCCTCAGAATCCATATTAGAGATGGGATTGTCCAGGATGCTATGGAACTACTACAATTGTAAATTCAAATGTCTGTTCTCTTGTGCAGAAGGTGAAGGAGTTTCAACCCTGTAAATATATAAATATCCTGATAGATTATTAAGTTTTTGAAAAGAAACTTTGAAATGGTTGAGATTGACCATGAACACAAAACACCATATTTAATGAAATGTGTTTTCTAAGGGAATTCTCAAAGTAGAAATATTTGCACTTCCTGAGGGATTTTTTTCCTGGGTTCCTGTGCACATTTTATGATGAAAACTTTCTTGAGCAGATATATTTAATCTTTATAAACATATATTTTTTCAGTGTAAATGAAACTGAAAGTTTGTTGATATTTGAGAATCAGATATATATCAGATTTTTTTCTAAAATTAATTTGTTTCATGTTGTCTGTGAATTAGAGCCTGACATACTAATCAGTGGATGGACTTGGAAAGATTCCATATTCCTTTCTTGTTACCTTTACTTCTTAATTTGTCTGAATTATTAATTATTTTCTACAATGTGACCTTTTAAGATCCATCTTTCTTTTGGCCAAATAAGTCATGTAGTTTAGCAGTAATTTAAAATATTTTTTAGTGAATTGGTAGGTAAATTTTAAATTTTGGTGGGTAAAAACATCCTGATAAACATTGTTTTGTTTAGTAAAGAAAGTGATCTTGCTTCAGCTAGAATTAAGAAATAATTGTCATAATTTTTTCCTTTGGAAATCTTTCCATTATCATAGAATCACAGAATGATAATGGTTGGAAAGGACCAAATTCCAACCTTCATCCCAACATCTCATTATGTGCAGAGAAATAAATCCATAGAGAATATGAGGAGAGGTAATTTCATTAAGTATCCAAACTAATAAAACAGATTAATGGATAAATATCAAAGACAAGCTAATTTGGCCTAGATCTTTGTTACTATTAGCTAATGAAGACTGAATTTTTTAATCATCTCTCATGTGTCTAATTTCAGCACAGTCATGAAGACCCATGGTATATTTTTTTTACAAGAGGAAGAATTTGAAGTCCAGTCCCGGGTTTCACTTTGGAAAGTCTGAAGCATATACTGGAGGTTAATGGACCTACAATTTATTGGTGTGAAAATGTCACCTCCTTTCCCAGGTGGATGAGAACCAAGTGCACATCCAACAGGACCTGAGTTTGCTGAGCTGGAGATAATCAGGTAGCAGATGTGGAAAGGAGGTTGTTAGGTGGGTACATTTAATTTTTGGTGCTTTATAAAGTAACTCTCATTGTTACGACCTATTCTTTTTATTTTATTTTCTCATCTTGATGACCTCTACTATGAAACAGAAAACATTTGGCTGATTTCATGGTTGTCTGGACATCATCCTAGGCAACTGGCTCTAGGTGGCCCTTCCTGAGCAGGTAGAGTTGGATGAGTTGGCCTCCAGAGGTCCCTTCCCACCTCAACCCTTCAGTGCTTCTGTGAAAACCAAGAAATATTCCATAGTTTTTCCATGTTCAGCCACCAAAGACCCTTTCACAACTCTTCTTTCTATCTCAATCTTCCAGACACACCCATTGTTTGAACAATGCAATTATTTGGTGATATTTTGTGGCAACAGAAGTTTAATGTTGTTGATTATGGGGGAGCCATTGAGCACTTCCACTTTGGCAGTCATAGTTAATTATTTTATGTCATGAATTATTAGTAGCCAATAACTTTCTTTTTAAATTAAATAACTTTATTTTAGGTCACTGGGACACGATCCTCCTCATACTGCCTCAGAACAATGTATGTATTATCCTTATCTACTACAAATAATTTACCTTGCAGATAAATGATAAAATATAAATTATTTCAGATAAATTATGAGGGCTGCCCTTCTTTTTCATGAATGTTTTTGAGTCTTGACTTAACTACACCCATCCTTGACTCAACTACACCCATCCTTGACTCAACTACACCCATCCTTGACTCAACTACATCCTTCCTTGACTCAACTACATCCTTCCTTGACTCAACTGTAAGTTATTACCATGCACACAGTGGTGCAGAAAGCACATGGCTAATGAACTTACACCCTAAATATTTGTAATTATGGAAACTCGTAACTCCCCAAAAAAACTTAGAGGTAATTCAGTTTCAACATCTTTTTTAGACTGTTGGCTACAAAGGTAAATAATTTTTGTGGCCACTCTTGTAAAAAAAAAAGAGGATTTGACACGTGTGTGAGCTGTAGGTAGACAATAAATCACATGGCAGATGGTAGAACACCCCTTGCACCTCATTCATGTGGTAGAACCTCAAAGTAATTAGTCTGTGAACCCTTTGGAGATGGCCTGAGCAAATCCAGGACTACCTCGTGGGGAAGTGGAAGACCAAAGGCTGTCCCAGGAGGACAGGGATGTCAAGGAGTAGGTCCTGGTGGAGAATGGGATCCAGCATGGCTCTACACACCTCCTGCCATGACCTGTCATGGAGAGCCACCCATGCTGCTGATGTTGGCTTGGTCCTTGAGGTGTGGCCAGACCTGCCAGCACATGGGATCAATCCTGTTTCTGTCCAAAACACCTCTCCACAGGGAGGAGGTTGAGTCTCCACCCCTGGGTGTCTTGAAGGGGTTTTGAGGGACATGGGGAACTTTGTAGAATAGAGTGATGATTGTGTAGAGTGGACGTGATGATTCCAAGGGTCTTTTCCAACCTGCGTGAGATCTTCACTAGAAACCATCTGCCATCAGGGTGGGAGCAAGAACTGCATTCACCATGTAGGTGTCAGGCAGACACACCTCAGAGATGCACCTTTCACCGCGGGCGTTACCACCACGCTCCCCAACACCATCACTGGAGGTGTTCTGGTGGAACTCCTCCACCCAGGACCTGCACCACACCTCCCAGGAAGCCTGCCCAGGGCACCTTGGCCTCCAGGAGACCCATGCTGACCATGGTAGGAGGAGCAGCAGCAGGGCACAGAGGTGTGAGCCACGCCCACGGGTGCCAGGTGAGGCCTCCGCCAATGGCTGCCAGGGCTCCTCTTGCCCTATTGGCTGGTAGAGCTGGGCGGGGCCTGCAGGCCAGCCAATGAAATGAGGCTTCACTCCACAGCCTGCGCTGGTTGGTCATGTGGAGACCTCATGGTGTGTGACATCACAGGGCACCGCCCATCCCAGGATGACGTCACGGCCCCAGCTCTCGCGAGAGGGCTCAGTGGTGCCCCTCTGTGGACACAGCGGGAGGGGCAGGTGGGGGGGGCGCTGCTGAGACCCGCGGCCGGAGGCCCACCCTCAACCAACCATCTGAAGCTCCGCCCCTAACCGCGCCCAGCACCTCCGGGGAGCCAATGGGAGTAGGGGCTGAAGTCTCTTCCCATTGGCTGGCCCTCCTGGCATGCAAATGAGCCTCGACGTCACTTCCTAGGCTAAATCGAGCGCCATTTTCTCTTTCTGGCTCTGGATGAGGAGCGGGCGGAGGCCGAAGGGCGGGTGCGGGGTGGCGGGAGCTGCTCGCGGGGGCTGAGCTGAAGCCGGTCTCGACTTCCAGCGATGCCGCTGCCACCGCCGCCCTGGCGGGGCGCGGAGTGAACGTGGGACCAGACTCGGAGGAGGAGGAGGAGGCGGCTCGGGGCGGGGCGGGGCTGCGGGGACGGGGCGCGGCGGGCGAGGCGACCGAGGCGGCGGCGAGGTCAGCGCTGCGAGGAGCGGGAGGCGGAGGCTGGAAGCGCCGACCCGCGACCCGGCAGGCGGCGGTGGTGGCGGCGGCAGGAGCGGCGGCGGCGGGGAGGCGAAGGAGCGGCGGGCGGGCGCCCCCTGCAGCCCGGCCGGGTAGGTGCAGCGGGGAGAGCCGGCGGCACCTGCAAGCGGCGGCCGGTGCCCGGGGGGTCGCGGGAAGGCGGGAGCGGGATGCTCGGCGGGGCTCCGTAGGGAGCGGGCAAGGCGTTCTCCCCGGTCCCCACCGGCTCGCTGTCGTCGGACGCCGGCTGCTCTCTCCTCTTTGCCTCGCTGCGGTGCTGGGAGCCCAGCCCCGGACCGGGTGGGTGCACCCAGCGGTGCCTCGACAGCCGCCGGGCCGCGTCGCTGGCTTGTACTGTTGCCTCATCTCACTAAGGGAGTTTCCGAGTCTCCCTACCCGGGAAGCCCCGGGAGCCGGAGCTCTTTATCCCGAAGCTCCCGCGGTAGCTGGACCGCTGCAGGCGGCTCAGGTGGGGAGCGACCCCCGGCAGACCCGAGGGTCCTGTGGTCCCCGACGGGGTGCGGGGCTTGTTGCGGGGTAAGGGGGTGCGGGGTGGCGGGGCTGCAGCTGCCGGTGCCCCGGGCTCACCCTGAGTTCCGTGTGGGAATAACCCTCGGAGCGGAGCATCCTGATTTGCCCGGCATCGGAAGAAGAAATTAACGTAATGAGGTGTTTTCAGTCAGGGTAGACTCTGTGCTTTACAACTCCTAGTCATCAGACAGCTATTTAATAGCGTTTATGGTTTTATTTATGGTTTTATTTATGGTTTTTAAACCCCCCTCGCTAATTTCTGTCAGTCCTGAAACGACAGCGTATCTAAGGAAATAACTTTGTTGCCTCAAAGTCTGCGGTTGAAAAGTCGTAATTATTTCCAGACAAGGCTCTTTGAAGCCTCTCCTGGAAAACTGTAACGTGCACGGGCAAATTACACACGCAAAATGAGAATTAAAATGGCAATGGGATGCAAAATTGCTGCGAATATTCTTGTGGTGCTTCAGCAATGAATAAATATTTTGCAGGAAAAAGAATGTTTATTAATAGTTTAAACGAATAACCCATAGAATGGAAGTGATGAAACCTGTTTGAAGATAACTTGCCTTGTGCTGGGGAGCAAGTACTGGGAAGTTATTTTTGTCCTGATTTGTAGATGAAATAAGTATTTGATTCCTGCAGGGGTTCATAGTTCTGGGCTGTCAAAATGATGAGCACCTCCCTTTCAGCTGCTAAATACTCCAGTTGTGACAGCTGAACTATTGCAGGGGGGAAACTCGAACAGTTTTCCAGCATCAGAAGTATGTGTTTGAACCCCTAAAATTTGTAAAAATTTATAAGGAAATACTTAAAAAGTTTTTGCTCTTGGGTTCTTCAACCCAGTCTATATTGTAGAAACCTGGTGCAATTTAATTTTGATCAAGGGGATTTCTTGAGAGTGGTATTTAGACAAACTATGCAGTAAAAATGCTGTGTTATGAGTTAATAAGCCCTGCAATTGTACTAGTTAATTTAATGAAAATATTTGTAAAATATCCTAACAATAATTACCCCCCCAGATTTATAGCAGGTTTTCAGACATAGTGAAGAGCAGAGAGAGACATTTTATAATCCCTTATGTTTTAGCACTGGAGATGCTGAAAATTGCCTTTAGAAATTAGGATTTAAGTTAAAATAGCATTATTTTGTTGACCAGAACAACTCTTAGGAAGTCTTATGAATTTGGGGTTTTTCTTCTGTATTCAGTTTAATTTGTTGTAAATTAAAATGAATGAACAAGAACAGTATGTATTCTAATAAACTTTTTCTCTCCAAGAATTAAATCTTCCAAAACTATTAAGACATCTAGAGGTGTTGGGAGGAAGCTGTATCCATTTTTTGACTCACTCCAAAGGCTGGTTGCAGTTAATTGTCTCCTTTGATTAGGAGTCCTCTTAAGGTCCCTTCCAAGATAATAAACTTCCAGGATAATAAACTGTGTAGTAACCAGGGAATTGCACTGAGGGCTTGAAGGAATAAGCTTAGAAGGTTGAAATCTTGTAAACCTTTATGATGGGACATCATTGGTGGTCTGATGGGTACAGGGAATGTTACCTCAGTCTTAATCCCAAGCAGTTGATTTCCAAACCAGCTGAATAACCTTAAACATGCTGCAGAAATAGAAATATTTTTGCATTGGAGACAAGCTACTTGAAAACTACAATAAATAATATTTGTGTTCAAAGTTGAGTTTGGGTTTCTTTTCCCTAGATTCATGACTGGTTAAGAAACCTCTGGAGGTGATGGTTGTCAACATACTCTGCCACCTTTGTAGACTAATGTTCATTTTCTTGTGAGCTAGACATGCTGAAGAAATTGCTGCTGCTGGAATGAGGTGGAGGAACTGTTTCCAGTGGAGCCTCATGTGTTTTGAACCACATCTCCTGGCTGCTCTGAGCTTGGTGGCATCATCTCAGCTCAGTTCTTACCTGCAGTGGACCATGGGCTTGATGCACAGAACCTGTCCTAGAGGGACTGATAGAAAGCTTTAAGCAGAGATTATTCACATTCCAAGTCAACTTCACTTCAAAAAGAGGATTTTGTCTTAGTTTTGCTCCTTGGGTTTTGAGAGAATGGCCAGACTGGTTACTCTGATTTATTCCATTCTACACAGGTTCCTGTTCCACACCCACCCCAATGGTACCAGAATGTCTTCCAGACTTCTTGCTGATAAAAAATACTAGAGAACAAGACTAGCATCTGTCAAATGGGGCTCCCTCTCCATTTCTCTCTCCACACCTTTCCTCTGGGGGAAGAAGAGGAGAATAGCATGTGAGTTGTTTGAATTTAATTTAAAACAAACCTCCAATTGCAGTTCTGTACCAAAATCAATGTGTGGAGTGTGTTTTACCTTCTTCAGTGCTTTGCTTTTGGTGAGGCTTAGCTTGTGGCTTCTGCCTTGGGTGGGAGGAGGGGTTTTTGCAGCTGTTCTCAGGAAAGTCTTGCCTTTCAAGGCAAAGATTTCTTGTTGACAGTGATCTTGCCTTTTTTTTTATGAGAAGTACAGCTTATGGCATCCAGGACCATCAGAGCTGAAGTGCTGCTTGGGGATTTTCTTGATCTTTTTTCTTGTTAGAACTTGGATGAATTGCTGAGCAGTAAGGACTGAGATCTTCTAAACTCTGTTGGTTCTTCTGCCAGTTTAAGAACAAAGAAATCACCTGTGAAGCTCCCAGTGACCTTTTTCAGTGCAGTTTATTGCTGTCTGTACCAATTTAGATGTTTTCAATCATGATGATAAAGTATTGTGCTTCTGAAGCCAAGCCCATGGCAATATCCTACCATGGGTGCCCACAGCCCAGCCCAGGAGTGATTAAATCCCAGCTGAGGGGCAGTGCCAGACCCTTCCTGCTATTCCAGACAGATGGGCAACCACACTGCACAGCCTTTCAGAGATGTGCTGCAGCTGATAATCTGCCTCTAATCTTCCCTCAGCCATCCTCCTCTGGATGCTGGGCAGCAGCTACCTCAGCTTGCTGGAGGGAGCAGGGTAGGGTGTAAACCCACATGCTGCAGAAGGGAAGGTGATGGAGCTGCTGCTTCAAACATCTGCAAGCACATGGATATTAAAAAAAAATTGCCATGCTTCACCATATCAGCCCCATATATTAATCCCATTTCTACTGCATTACTATGGTTGTAACTTGTTTTAAGCCTGGTCCAGATGAGCTCACAGCAGCAGAAACTCCTGCAGGAAATGCAGCTTTTACTGCCAGTTGTATTGTGAGCTGCTTCTACACACAGCAAACCAAATTATCCATGAGGAGTCTCATTCTGAGGCTGACATTCAAGGTAAAAAATGTTGAATTCCTCCTTCCTAAATGGAAGGATAGTAATTTTCTGAGGAGAGCTTAGCAAAATTCTGGTGTTCATGGTCTCTTACACAAAAAAACCACCCCAAACCAGAAAAGACAGTATAGCTGCCATGTGGACACACAGAGATCTGAAAGAAAAACCTGTTTTATTTAGATAGGAAAAAAGGAATATACAGGATTGCCCCCCATCCATCACATTCTGTTTCCTTTAAGAGGAAGCAAGTGATCTGATGGGAAACATGAAGCCACAGAACTCATCTCATTAAGGCTTTTGGGCTTTCATATTTAAGAATATATTTCTCAGACTTCAGTTTCTGTTTTAATCCTGTTAAGTACAAGTCCCTGTGTTCAGGCATTCCATGATATATCTGTTTTTCTTTCTTTCTTTCTTTCTCTTATTTTCTTTTTCAGGAAAAGTGCAAAATGTTTCAAATTCCTGTTCAAAATCTTGATAATATAAGGAAAGCTAGAAAAAAGGTGAAGGGAATCCTTCTGGATCTGGGACTTGACTGCTGCAGGGAATTGTTGCAGGTAAAGCATTTGAAAGAATGGAAACCAGTCTGAAATGGAAACCCTTGAAAAAGAATTGATTTTTTAGTGTATATATCCATTTTTAGTCCTGTGCCACTGAGCTTTGTGGTGGGGTCTTCACTTGAAGGATGACTCCTGACTGATTTCTCACATGCCAGGGTGGAATGAAGTGGTTTCAAACATAACATTGAAAAGAAACTGTCTTTTTTTTTAACCAGAAATGGTACAAATGATGCTGTCTGTTCTCTGCTGGAAGTATTTCAACAAAAGGGAACTGCACAGCTTTAGGAAAAACACTACAGAGCAGTGAGGAATTGTTGGTGTTTGACACAGCAGCTTTTTTTTTTGGCCATTCTTTTCAAATCAGAAGCAGATGCAGACTTGGGGCTGCTCAGAGGCACCCTGCATGAGCCTCTGCAGGACACTCCCATCTCCAGCTCTTCTGAAAGAGGAGGGACAAAACAGCAACCCAGTGAATTTGGTGCAACCCTTTACACTTTGCACCTAGGGAAAACTAACCAGAATTGTCTGGCTGAGCTGTAGTTCAGTTCTGCAGCTTAAAAACCAGATGCAAGGGTGTGGAGGGGGTGAGAAGATGAACCTTGTTGGCACTTCCAGGAGGAAACCAGCAGGAGGAATTCCCACAGCAAGCCTGGTACCAGAAAAAGCACAAACACAGCAGCTCAGTGACTGAACAATAGTGTATTTCAGCCAGCTGGTCCACCAGCTTTTCTGACTGTTCAATATGGTCACAGCCTCACAATGGCTGTAGCTGAGTTGGAATTAATTCTGTGTGATGGTACTAAAGTAAATTAACTCTCTGTAGGGGTGCTAGGGTGTCTTTGCTGTGTGTCTGGTGTGGTTTGTGGGGTTTGTTGTTGGATTTTTTTGGGTTGTCTTTTTTTTATTTATGAAACTGTAGATAATGGGGGAAAAATATTACCAGCTTAAGCTCTCCATCCATAATTAATTCTGGAATATTTTGGTTATTGCAGTCAAACAGTGTTGGAGTTATTTAAAATAAATATCACAAGACCTCAGGGAAGAGTCCAGGAGCCTCTCCTGGTGGTGAGCTCTCAAACCAAGAGCAAAACCTTGGTGGGGCAGCCCATAAACTTCAAGTAAACTTGTTTTAAGTGTTTAATTTACACCACTGTGCTCACTGACTGATTACTTTTTGTATTCAGAACAGATTGCCAAAGCAGATTATTTATTCTTGTATTTTTTTTTTTTTTTTTTTTTTTTAGGATCTGAAGAGTTTTGACCCGGGTGAAAAACACTTTTCCAGCACTTCATGGAGTGATGTCTCTCCTTGGGAATCTGTGGGCAAGAGGAAGGTTTGTATCTTTGTGCTGGAAATTCTGGAGGTGTGGATGAGGTGTTGCTTAATTGCAGCACTTGGAGAAATCCTGGAAAAGAGAAAATGCACCTTTTTCATGGTAATAATAATAATAAGTACTATTAGGGAATAATCTTTTATTTCCTCTGTGTTCTTCCTTGTAATGCAGCTGGTTATAAGGACTATGTGTGTATTTAATGGTTAGTTTTTTGTGCACAACGTGCCTGTTGCTCCATTGGAAGTGGGAAAATGTGATGGCAGTGATGGGTGGATGAGAGCAGCAAGGTCTGTCCAGCAGAAAAGGAGGTCTTGGTCTTGCAGAGAGTGATGTCAGTCTGCTCTTTCCATCCTCCAGCCAAAAGTAGTGGATTAGAATAGTGTGGTTGGTGGTTTGCCAGGGTTTTGTCATCTGCCTTTGTCATCTTTCCATCACACTGATGCTGCCCAGTTGGGGTTTTTAAGAGAGCCCTCAACACCCAGGCTGGCAGAGCTTGTGACTCAGCTCCTTGGTGTGCCCAGCACTAGTTGGATCTGTGCAGGACAAGGTTGGAATCTGATCTGAGGGACTTCAGTGCAGAGTTAACAGTCTGTTGGTGTGGAACACATTTGCCAAGCTGTGTCTTTTGGAGACTAAATTTGTTCCTATCCCTTTTCTTTACCAACCATGGCTCCTTGATGTTTATCACTTGGATGTTGGGTATCCTCAGGAGAGTGCTGCTGGTGGATGATTCTTTCATGGCTGTGTGAAATGACAAAACCACACCTGGAAAGAGTTGTGCTGCCTTTTGGTGGGGTGTCTGTGATGTGCCTGTGGGTGATCCTGGGTGCTGCAGTGCTGCAACTGCTGCTTTCCTTGGGATGGTGTTTCCCAGGGAGGCAGAAGTTGGGTGGAAAACACATCTGAGGGACCAGACTGAGTTCCAGTAGATCTTTGAGAGTGTGGATTTGTTACTTGGATGTTGCTGTGACTGATTCTGTAGTTTGGCAGGAGCCAGTGATACCTTCCTAGGGTGCTGATGAGAGGAAAAAAAAAGGTTGGCAGGGCTACCAAGTTTTTCAGAAGGAGTGATACAAGAAGAAATGCTGTCAAGTGATAATTGGGAGTGTGTTTAGTTCCACTGTTTAGTGGAAGAGACTTAATCTTCATATAATTAAAATATTTTTCTGAGAAATATTCTCTAGAATGAATGTGCAAGAGGAAACTGAAATGACTATGATGGGATGTGCAGTATGTTGAAATAGCAATGACCTCTTTGTACTCTATATCAGAAAAGGGGGTTTATTCCTTTCTCTTTCTATTATTAATCTGCCTACAAAAGAATGTGCTTTAAAAAATCAGGTTTTTGTGGCTTTGCTTTTTACTTGTGGAAAGCTTGTGGAAGGAGGAGGGTGTTGAAATGCACAAAGGCCCTCCCTCTTCTCTTTTCCCTCTTTCTCTAGTAGATGGGAGGTGGCCTTCAACTTAACAAAGCTTTCCAAGTGTCATATTAAAGGGCTGCCATTCCCAAAGGCTCCTCCTATGACCAGTGGCATACAAATTCTCTGTAGCCTTGTTCTGGGATCCCCATCTTTCTGCTGGAGTAGAACTGAACTCATTAAGGCTTCCTGATTGAATTCTGAATTTACTTAAGGCTGCTTCTTAAGAAGAAGCAAAAAGGACCCAAGTGTTTTCTCCCTAAGTATGCCACCTTTTAAGTCTTGCTTTCCAAAACCAGAAGATACTGAGAAGATAACATGCTGTGCATCCAAGGAAGACCCTTTAGACAGGTGCTAGTGCAGATTTAACATGCAGAGAGGCTGACAGGGATTTAGGAACTGGCAGAGTCTAAGTGGATCTTTTTGTTTTGTTTGCAGAGATACAGAACAAAGCCCTACTGCTGTAGCTTATGCAAGTTCTCCTCCAAATTGCTCTCTTCCTTCAAGAATCACTTGCACCGTTACCATGAGGATGAAATGGACCAAGAGCTGGTGGTTCCTTGCCCAAAATGTGCTTTTGCTTCTCATCCCAAAATAGTGGGGAAGCACATCCGGATGTTTCACTCATCTCATAAAAGGACACAGAACTATACAGTCAGCATCTTGGATGGCATGAAACAATTCAGGAGTGACATCATAAACTTCACCTGCCTAAAATGTCACTTCACGGACACCTTGTATTACAATATGAAGAAACATGTGCTGATGAGCCATTTTCAAAACTTAATTAGCAACTATTTTGGCCAGAAACATGATGACAGTGCAGAGAATTCTACTGAGTACTACTGTAAGAAGTGCAATGCTTCTGCCAACAGCCAGGATTCTTTAATGTACCACGTCCTGACAGCTGAAACACATCGAGACCTGGAGAACAAGCTCAGATCTGTGATTTCAGAGCACATTAAAAAACCAGGACTAGTGAAACAGATGAATATTGCTCCAAAACCTCCCCAGCCTGTGTCAGTTCCACCTGCAGGGCCTGCTGTTGATCCTGGAGCTTCTGTCCCAGCTCCACCTTGCCTCCAGCTTTCCTTTCCACAGAACAATCAAACCCAGAGCGTGATGCAGCCAAAAGCCGTTCAGAATACAGTCGGATCGCTGACTGTTCCAAGTGCCTCTGGTAGCCTTCCACAAACAACTTCTGCTCCAGCTGTTACCCCTTCACAAGTCACTCTTGTATCTAACAATCTTCCTGTAGGTCAGAATACCACCAGTATTCAGCCACCACCTTCCCAGCCTATCATTGTTTCTCACAGGCTCCCCCTTAACCAGACTGTGAGGGCTGCATCTTTTCCTCTTCATCATTCTGTTGGGACAGTCAGCAGCGCTGTGACCCCTGCAGTTCTTCCTATTCATCATTCTGTTGGGACAGTCAGCAACACTGTGACCCCTGCAGTTCTTCCTCTTAACCAGCCTGTTGGGCCAGGGCTCTTCTCTGTCAACCAGCCCCTGGGGACTCTGAACGGGCCGGTGGCAGCTGGAGGGCTCCAGGTCCCTCCGCCTGTCAGCCCCGTCAATCAACCGCTGGCCCCCGGGGTTCTGTCTGTCAACCAGTCCCTTGGCAGTGTCAACAACAGGCCCATCGGTCCCACGGTGCTTCCAGTGGCACAGCCCGTGGCCTCGGGAGTCCTGCAGCTGAACCAGCCTGTTGCCCCGGGGGTGGTTCCTGTCAGGCAGCCTGTCAGGCCTGGGTTTCTCCAGCTTAACCAGCCCGTCGCCCCCGCCGTGATCCCGGTGAACCAGCCAATTCCTCCTGCAGTTTCTCAAAATGCCACTTTTCTGACTGCGGGTTCCATCCTCAGGCAGTTGATTCCAACTGGTAAGCAGGTGAACGGGATACCCACCTACACCCTTGCCCCAGTTTCAGTTACTTTGCCTGTACCTCCTGGTGGTGGAGTAGCGACCGTGACGCCTCAAGTGCCCATCCAGCTCATGCAGTCTGGGACGGTGGCTCAGTTGTCCCAGCCCCCGGCACCCTCCCCTCCAGTGGTTTTAACCTCTCAGAATCTGGCATTGCAAGCCTTTCCACCTAGCCCCGAGACGAGCCAGGCTTCCAGGCAGGCTAAGCAGTGGAAAACCTGCCCTGTTTGCAACGAGCTTTTCCCATCCAACGTCTACCAGGTGCACATGGAAGTGGCCCACAAACCTGGAGAGGTGAAAGCAGAGGAAGCCCCAGAACCCGACAAACTTGCAGCCTGTGCCCCCTTCCTGAGGTGGATGACTGAAAAGACCGTCCGGTGTTTCTCCTGTAAGTGTTTTCTCTGTGAGGAAGAGCTCATGAAACATCTGCTGATGCACGGCTTGGCTTGCTTGTTTTGCACAGTCACCTTCCACGACTTAAAAAGCCTGGTGGAGCACAACAAAACCACCCACAATGGGAAAAAACAGCTGCATGCAGATTACAGCAACAGGGGCTTCCAGCTGGGGAACGACGCTCAGGGCGACCTGGTCTTCCCCCACTTTGACTTCAGCACCGTGCTACCCAAAGAAGACCTGGGGGAGAGAGAAGTCCACCTGGCAGTGCTCGCTGGCTTAAGTTCAAGGACCCTGGTGCCAGTTTACATCAAAGTGAAACCTCAGGCAGCAGAAGTGAACACCAGGTGCACCAGGAAAGTGTTGACCTGCCCCTTCTGCTTCGGCACCTTCGTCAGCAAAGAGAGCTACGAGAGGCATTTGAAGGAGAGGCACCACATCATGCCCACTGTCCACACCATCCTGAAATCCCCTGCCTTCAAGTGCATCCACTGCTGCGGGGTGTACACTGGCAACATGACCCTGACCGCCATTGCCGTGCACTTGCTGCGCTGCAGAAGTGCCCCCAAGGACAGCAACTCCAGCCTGAAGCTGCAGCTGGAGAGGACGGAGAAGAAGGATCCCTTCGTCAACGGCGAGTCCGCCCTGCTCAAGAGGAAGCAGCTGGATTCCTGCTTTGCTGCAGAAGACCAAGGGGATAAGGACCAGCACTCCCTGAGCTTAAGTACTGGGCTTCTAGCTCCAGAAAAAGAAGGGAATTCGGGGTTCAAACGCCAGAAGGTCAACAGCAGGACTGAGATGAAGAAGCTTTCTGCCAACGAGGACCTGCGCTTCCTGGCGGTGGATCCCAAACTGTACGACCACAATTCCTACGAGGCTCAGAAACAGTTTTTGACAGACTACTTCCACGAGAGGCCATATCCTTCTAAAAAAGAGATGAAACTGCTCTCCCTGCTGCTCTACGCCTGGAAAATCGACGTGGCAGCCTTCTTTGGGAAGAGGAGGAGTATCTGCCTAAAGGCCATGAACGCTCAGAAGGCGGCTGTGCTGCTGGGCTTCAGCATGTCTGAACTGAAAAACATTAAGCACAGTTTGAATATAGAGGATCAGCAGGGAAAGACATGAACAGGATTTTTCCAGCAGCTGGAAGCAGCCCCTCATTGCTTACTCAGCAGTTCCTTGTGGTGTTTGTTTGACCCGCCTGGGCCCTCCAGGGGTGGCAGGGGTGCAAAGGGTCCTGTTCAAGTTGTGACTGTTGTTGTGAACGGCACACTTAGTTCTGTATTTGAAAGGGTTAAAACCTTCAGCCTTTTCCACAGCTGGAATTTGTTTTAGCTTTTCCTTTTCTCTGGAGTAGTGGTTTTGGTTTGGTTCTGTTTCCCTTTCTTCCATGACACTTTTTATACCATCCTGTCCAAGGTTTTGTCCTGAAAAAAACAAATTTAATTTTATTTTTCTGCCGTGTCATTGTCTTTTCTAAAACAATAAAATGTATAATGTTGGTTAAAATACTAAGGTAAAGTATGTGGAAAAAAAAAATCTGATTATTTGTGGTTTTAAGTCCTCATGATTTTAATTTTTTTGGGGTTTTAAATCTGATTTTATCTCCTGAAGAGACTGTAGCCTTTACATCCACTGCCCCTTCAAATTCCCAGTGTGCTGGCAGCAATAAAGAACCTGACAGTCTTCTGGGTTTTTTTTTTCTCAGTCAAAATACTTGTGCCAGGTAACTCTGGTGACTTGCAGTGTATTGATGGGGTAGGGACTGAGGATCTTGAGAGTGCCTGTTGGAATCACTGACTTGAAAGGGTTGTGGTTTTAGCTGTTAACTAGACAGGTCAGTGTTGGAGCTTGGTTGGCTGATACTGATTGTTCAGAGCTGGGTGTTTATGGATCAGCATTTTTGGTTTGTTGTTTTCAAGTGAAGCTGCTTTGGAAGGTGTGGGATTGCTTTGATGCCTGGAGTTAAGTACAGCACTTACCCACAGAAGCCATAACCAAATATCACCCAAGTTTGGTGGCAAAAAAGAGATTTTCTTGGAAGTTGCTGTTGCAGGAGGTAATAACTGAGCAGGGCCTCTGAGAAGTCAAAACTACAAACTGAAACTGGTTTAATTGGTGGCATCAAGGCTTGAAACTCTTGAGCACCTGAACAAAAGTGATGTTTTTTATTGTCCTATAGAGAGCAGTATGGATTTGCCTATGGAACTGGCATCCCTGCTCTAGGAGAGCTGTTGGGAAGGGTCACAAGAGCAAACTACTGTCCATTCTTTGGGGTGTGCTTGGTTTCAGCTGCCTGCAGTTTATTGATAGCCAGCTACATAGTAAATCACCTATCATTTGCATTATTGTTTCTTCATCCCCCTTTCCCTGCCCTTCTTTCCCAGCAGATAAAAAGAGAGAGCAGAGGTCAGTTCACTTGTGCCAGTGTGATGTGCCCAAGCTTATTCCTGCTTTATTTTTTTAGGGAATTAGCAGATTTTTGCCCCTTGCAGCAGAGAGTGAACTGGGTTTGTGCTGTTTATGTGACTTGAGCAGAATTTGGTACCTTGGCCACCTGAGGTTCTGTCAGCTGTTGGAAATTCTATTTTGGATACAATGGTATTTTCATATTGACCACTTGAATTTTAATGTATATGTGCTATATGATACTAAACTGCATCTCCTGTTGGAAAAACCTCATTTTATAGCAGTGTTGAACAAATATCCACCATCTGGGGGGGTCAGCCACTCAGAGTGAGAGGCAACGTGTTCAAGCCTCATAAGAAATAACCAAAACCAAACAGTTTGGGCCCAGACCAGTTCAAAAGGCTCTGAGTGAGGAAGGGGGATGCTCCAGACATCCTGAAATCCAGGCATTTTCTCTCTTCAAACCTGGATAGTGTGAGCCCAGCCCCTGCAGGGAGGAACTCTCCAGCCTGCAGCAAAGGAGGGCCACAGGTTGTTCTTGAGGTGACAGGAGGTTGGAGTGAGGGGCTGGGAGGTCAATTCAAGGTGTTTGGGGCACCAGGGGTTCCAGTGTCCCCAGAATATTCCTTCCCAGTGGTCATGTAAGCATTTTAATTTATTGGATTTCAGAGTTTCAAATAAACCCTCTTAACTTCCTCTTAGGTGTGTGTGCCAGTGATTACCTGTCAAACCCTCTCCTCTGACTGGGCAGCTGGAGGTGGAAGTTTCTTTTGGTGCAAAATAGCTGTTAAAAGACAGAAAAGGGAAGGAAGAGCCAGAGATGCAGGTGCTTCAGGTGGACTTTAGAGCATTGTAGTGCTGGCTTCTGGTGGCAGCTGCATGTTAAGAGACTGGTGCTCTTAACTCTTGGGACTGAGTTGCTATCTCTGCTCCTGCTCTGATGGTAGAAAGAAACAAAATCCCTGGATTTTGAAATGTGGAAGCAGTCAGACATGGGTCTGGCTTTCAGAAAAGCCAGAAAATAGCCAAGTTAAATCAGTGGCTTGATCTAAATGAGGCTTTTTCTGCAGGTGAAGTCTTCCTAGGTGAAGTCCAGCTGGGAAGAATGACTTTGGTTTGCAGGTAGGTGTTCCTTGTGGGAATGAAACCAATAGTGCCTGTGTATATCCTGCTTCTGGAATGCACTGGAGAGGGCTCTTGTGCTCAGGAGCTGTTTTGTTGTGGTGTCTTTGGAGTTCTTGAGCAGGGATATTGGGCTACAAGATCAGGCTGCACAATGTGGAGCAGCTGAGAGTGTCTGAGAGCCACTGGGGGTGGATGAGCCTGGAGAAGGATCTGATCCCCTCCCATTCTGACTGTGACTCTTCACCCCCAGATCTAGTGCTACTCACCTGTGGTTTCAATTCCCCCCATGCTAGGCAGAGCTCTCTGCACTCAGAGGGCTGCTGGATCTTTATCCACTTTTATTCTGGACCAAACTCCATGCAGGGTTCTGTTCACTTCTAGACAAGGACACAACAGAGTTTTATTAAAATAAAAAGCTTTAATACTCTTGCATTTCAAAGCTGGAGCAGAAATACCTGCCCCAGACAGGCTCCAACAACACGTGTTCAAAACATCTTCAGTGCTTGGCTTCCAAAGTCCAACATTTTGGCAAAATAAGTTGTTGTTTTTTGTTTTTTTTTTTTTTTGTAGATACTTCAAAAGTTGGTTATCATAATACTGATATAAAATACTTCATGTTGACTAAGGTCAGGTGCATAAAATACAATAAGTAATAAAACATACTGTTTGTATAAACATTTTAAAGTATAAATTTCCTTAGATAACATGCAAAATACTGCAATATTTTAAATGGCACTTAAATAGAGATACTGAGCTTTATCAGTTTGCATCCAAGATGAGATCCTGAAATGTACAAAACTCTTAAAAAAGAAGGTTTTCTTTCTTCACTGATGTCAGGGACTGGTTCAGAGCTTGATTGTCATGGTACAAAAACACTGAGCCCAATGTCCTGCAGATCTTCCCCAGTCCAAGACACCTACTGAGACTGGCCCAGGCCTCCTTTAGCTTTCTTCACCACAAAAGGCTTATTTACATGAAAAGGAAAGTTTACATTTTTGGTAAGGTCATCAAGTAGCAGCAATTTGTTTCTCCCCAGGGTGGTGGTTAAATCGAGTGCCTGTTTGTCACTGTCATTGATAAGCAAACAAGACAAAACAAACATTCTTCAATGAACTCAACACTGGTTTCATTCATGGCTGAAAAAACCCAACCCTGGAAGATCCCTTCTCCCAAAAAAACTTCATGGCAGAACTTTCCAGAATCATCTTCTGTTTCCATGATCAAAGGAAAACGATCCAATGGTTCTGGAACAGCCACAGGACTGGTGATGAATCAAAACTTCTCACATTCTTCCCAATCTTTGTAGTTCTTGGTTGAAAAAATTCTCAGTTCATCCAAACTTTAGTTTTCTGGGTTGGTGCTGAACAGCTCCAAGGGTCCTCTAGCCCAGAAATTCCTGCCCCATTCCCTGCATCCCTGCTGAGCTCACAGGGAGTAGATCAGTGCTGAGGAGGTGACCAAAAGGCTGAGGAATGAGGGGTGCAGAGCAGGTCCCACTGTGGCAGCAGGAGATGAAATGCTCAAGGACACTTGGACTTGGGATGCAATGAGAGCTGAGAGGGGCACGTGTGAGGCCAGGGTGGGGCTGTCTGAATTGATCAGGGATTCTATCTTTTCTGCTTCTTTATTGCAAGCTTCAATCTAAAGGGGGAAAAAACACAGTGGTTATTTCTTGCCCTGTCAAATGCTAGTGCAAAACTGTTGCCAGATAGCTTCTCTTCCCTGAATTTTGCTGAATTATTCCCATCAGCACATAAAATTTCTCTAATTGTGGGGTGTACTTCTTGGAAAAGATATTTGTGTCAGTTCCTTTGTAGGTCCCAACAGCATTTTGGAACCTCTCAACTCCTGAAGGTGGAACAGGGATTTCAAACCCTGGATGATTTCAGAGTAGCATCAACAGGTTGTCTTTGAACTAGTGCTTGGCATCAGGATCTGTGCTGTGCTTCAGTGTAATCTCACTGCCTTCTACTTTTAACAATGGAGACAGTCCAGCACCATTGGGTATGCAAGTATGCAATTAATATACAATTAATTTATCCAGTAATTTATTTCCATCAGTTAATATTTTCTATCATTTTAGCCAAAGTTGAAGGTTCTGCATTTATCAGAACAAAGATGATGCTGCTCTTTGGCTTTCCTTCACATCACCTCTCTTTACCCACACTCAAACTAGAAAAAGATTCTTACCCATTTTACACCCAGCTGTTCAGATTTGAGTGACTGGGGAAATCCCCATGTGCCCAGTAGACTGGAAAATGCAGAGGTTTTTTTACCATATAAAAATGAAAGAATAAAATAGTATCATCTACCTGCAGTGGTTTAGGGTTCTGATCCACAGGAATGATGAGCACCACAATCTCAGACTCTATGCTGAGGTACCCAAACACATCACACTGTGGCACTGACACATGCAGCCGGATTTTTTCCAGGATGTCCAGCACTGTGATGGGTTTTTTATTGGTCACCTGGAAGAAAAACAACTCAAGAACTCTGTGGGTGATGTGATACTCTGCAAAACTGCATTTCTGCCCTTCAGTTTCAGCCATTCAACTACTCAGTTCTAATCTCTAGCAAAAAAACCCAACCCCTAAATCATTTCATTATTCTAAAACATCATTCTAAGAATGGATTCTGACTCTAAAAAATAAAAGCAAACTCCCTAAAAATAAAAAGAGTAGAAGGAAGAGGGGGGGAAAAAGTGATTTACTTCTTAAATTACCCATGGTTTTGATGTATGTTGTTCACCCTCATGGTTAATGTTTTTATGCATCAAATACCTCAAAATAAAGTAGTTTTTTCTGTTACAGCAGTTTGTACTCCCATGATGGGAAACAAGAGCAGAGCTTATCAGCTGGCAGCCATTTACCACCCCAGATCTGTTCCCAGAGCCACCAGAAGTGAAGAGCTCTGGCTTTGTGGAGACAGATGGAAGATGTTTGTGTAGATATTGGAACATGGACATTTCAAGGTACTACAGAACTACCAGGTAAATGTATTTTTCTCTTAAATTCTTCTCTCTGTTCTGCTTCATATGCTGCTAAAAGGTGCAATCCTTTTATACACCCCCTGGGGAGCCTGGCCAGAAGATCCAACTTCCACTGGCAATTTTCAGGGAGTAGCAATGAAGGATTCTGGTATTAAAATCAATCAACCATTTTAGCTGATGAACCACACAAAACAGTGACAACTCTCTCCTAGAGTGTAAAATAATCCAATTTAAACATAACTATCAGCACTGTTACCTACATGAGGAAATAGTGAGCTATCAGAATAATCTTGAGGCCATAAAAAACAAACACTGTATTATTCTCATGAGATAAATACAGTTTGCTTATCATTTGTCTTTACTATCACAATTTAAACTGCAGAACTGAGTGTGCTTGCTTCTCCCTACTCTGATTCTGTTTTGCTTTGCACTGTAGTTCAGCTTCTATACCTGATAAAGAAATAAAAATATAACAGTATAGTGAAGACAAACAAATCACATACTGGAAAAGAATTGGGTTTCTAACGTGTTTTCAGGCCAGAGTACACAGCTTTTGACTTTTGCATGTACCATTTAAAGCAAAGCAAAATTAAAAGTGTTTACCCTTGCAAAAGTATCCAGCTTGTCTTTGTCATACAAGATTCTCAGCATTCCAGCACAGAGTGGACAGCAGGCTCCTGCAGGAGTAAAACAAAATTGCAATAAAAGCAAATAATCTTTTCACTTTTAAGTAAGTAGAGGTCAAAAGTTGGATGTTAACTGACCATGAAAACAGCAAAGCTACAACAGGGAAGTGTTTCAATTTGAGAGCAGAATGGCACTATTTCTAAGATATTTCCAACATTGCCTTTACATGAAATACCAGCTTTGTTCTGCTGGGAGCTCAACTCTGAAGGCAGTTTGGTGTCTGCTGCCACTTCAGAACTTACTCAGATAAGTCCAAATGATATTCTGCTCTGGACACCACAGCCCTCACTCATTTCTCCCAAACCAGAGCTATGGGGATGGCTTCTGAGGAAAATGATGGAGGGTGACACCAAGAGCCAAGGCCTTTCCAGTTCAGAATAACTCAGTGGAGTGCTGACACTGGCTTGTTCTAACCCTAAATAAAGATCTTCCTTCATCCTTTCTCTTATCTCAAAGACATTATGGAAGTGTAGTATTTTAAAGAATAATTTGATTCCAAATATACATGTATTTATACCCACCCCTACAGACTCTCTCCCAAAGCCGTTCTGGAATCTTTTAAAGTGTAACAATTCCATGTAGCTATAGTTTTAGCTCTATTTCTTTACAGAGAAGGTGGTTAGACATTGGAATGGGTTTCCCAGGGAGGTGGTGGAGTTACCATCCTTGGAACTGTTTAAAAACCGTGTGGATGTGGTGCTGGGGGACATGATTTAGGGACTTGATCTGAAAGAATCAAACACAGGATTCTATGATTTACACCATTCCCCTGGAGCCTCATCGGTGGGGAATTTCAACACACCTGGTGCAATAACAGGTTTGCAGCCTGTGGTGGCAGAAAGCTGGGGACACTTAACAAAGGCACACTCGCTATGGAAGCCGTAGTCTGACAGCACCCCCACGGCCTGGCAGGGCCCGGGGTAGTCGACGGCCACTCGCTGGGAGTAGGCAGCGCAGACGCTGCCGTAGGTCTCTCCGTTGTGTCCGCACACCGGCTCCAGGGACCTGCAAAATGGCTGCAAGGCGGGAAAACCGGAGTCAGCTGTTCCCTGCACGGGAGCCCCGGAGGAGCTGCTACGTCACAAAGCCCAAGCCCAGATTTGCGAAGATCTTTTCATATGTTTGAAATAAAGGAGGAAATGGTGAGTAAAGAGGTGGTCGGTTTATTCGTGGGGATAAATAGAATGGATCTGTGGCAGGGTGGGGCCAGGTGGCCAAGAAGGGGCCACCAAGGGTCTGGATTGGGAGCTGTGTGGGCAGCAGGAGCAGGGCAGGGATGGTGCCCTTGTGCTCAGGGCTGGTGAGGCCTCATCTCACTGCTGGGCCCCTCATTCCAGGACAGACACTGAGGGGCTGGAATGTGTCCAGAGGAGCTGCCAAGAGAACAAGTGTTGTGAGGAGAGGCTGAGGGAGCTGGGCATGGGCAGTGTGGAGCAGAGGAGGTTGAGGGGGGACCCCATTGCCCTCTCCAGCCCCGTGACAGGAGGGTGCAGAGAGGTGGGTGAGGCCTCTTCTCCTGAGTCACTAATGGCAGAACCAGGGGGATGGGCTGAAGTTGCAGCAGGGGAGGGTTAGATTGGATATTAGGAAGAAATTCTTTATGGAGAGAGTGGTGAAGCATTGGAACTGCCTACCCAGGACATGAAAATATTTTATAAGCTATAAAAACCAGCATATTCAGAGAAAAAAAACCCCAACACCCCAGAATATTGCAAAAAAACCTAGACTATTCACATGAAATAATAAAAATATTTGCTGTTTACTGCTCAAACCACTTCTTACCTGGCACGGTCCTTGGTAAGCTAAAGTTTTTCCCTTTTGGTAGAGAGTACACAAGTTATTGTATTCCACATTGTCTGTGTCACAAACAGGGTCCCGGGTCTGCTCACAGTTTAACTGCCTGGGCACACATTCATGCTGGTTACATTCAAACTTTCCAAAACTTGTCAAGCACACTTGTTTCTTTGGTATGCACCTGCATAAAAGAAACAAAATTTAGTATCATGTCACAGGATTGTCTTTTTTTTTTAGTCTAAAAAAAGTCTAAAATATTCAGGGAAAATATTTCTAATGAAATTTTCTCACTGTTCAATAAAAGTATCTGAGGCAAAAATATTTTTATTGGAGTTTGAAGAATGTAACTTCAATGTACAACACATGGAAAGATGTAAATCTGCTTTGTGAGGAGAAGATGCAAAGAGAAGCTGAAAAATACTGCTCTTACCTCTGATTTTTATTACAAGGGTTGGGGTTACAGGGATCCTTGGAAAGACAGGATCCAAATTCAAACTGATTGTCCTGCAGCCCCACACACCGAGCGATGCAGGCGCTGGGGTACGTGCGCCCGTTCTGCCCACACACTGGCACAAACTGATCCACACAGTTACATGGCAAACCTGAAAAGCAAGGAGTCTTCAACCAGTCCAGGGGCAGGATCACTTCCCTAAGTCCTGCTGGTCACACTGTGTCTGATCCAGGCCAGGATGCCCTTCTTAACCACCTGGGCATACACTGGCTCACATCCAGCCGGGTGTCCACCAGCACCCCCAGGCACTTTCCAGCCACTCCTCCCCAAGCCTGGAGAGTTGCCTGGGGTTGTTGTGACCAAAATGCAGGATCCAGCTCCTGGCCCTGCTGACACTCACACATTGGCCTCAGCCCATCCACCCAGTTCAGTTGTCAGAGTTTGCAAAGTTACCTGTGAACTTCCGACGTTCATCTTCTGAGCTGTGCTCAGTCAGACACTGACGTGTGGAACAGATCAAGTTTCCAGCAAAACATGAGCAGACATTGCAATCTATATTAAAGGATGTTCCATGGCCTGAAAAGAAATCAAGTAAATGAATAAAATCAATACAAATATACCATTATACTGTGTACTCTGTATGACATAGATCCTACACTCCTGTTATTAATTCTTCCTGTAATATCCTTTATACTCTTTATTTTCCCACTGAAATTTCTGTCATGTTTTAGATTTCAGGTTTTGCTTGCACATTACTGTACAAAGGACCAAATGATAAAGAACTGAAAGAAAAATCTCACCATACTGAGCAACTATGAAATGATATAGCAAAGAAAATTCCTTCTTCTGAACATAAAGTGCTTCCATACAATTCACACAGTGAGCTGGTATGTCCATTTATGAATGGACCATAGGGTTACAATAGACAGCTCTGTGAAAGCATGACCTCAATAGAACTATATATATATTATATAGCCAAAAAACAGGTAATGTTCAGAATAATTATGAAAGGAAGACAATTTTGGTGCTACAAACACTTAATTGGGCACTAGAATTGTGAATCCTGCATGAAATTCCAGTTTGCATCTCAAAAGAAAATGTAAGAACCAGAAAAAGGTTTACAGGAGGGTAAATAAGATCAAAGTATCTAACTCTTTTCATATAAGAATGATTAAATAGAACAGGAACAGAATAGAAAACCCCAGAAAGCTGAGGGAAATGTGACAATTCTGGAAGAGGAGGTAAATTGCACAGATAGATGATCAGCTTTTTCAACTGAAGGATGAGGATGAACCTCAGAAACTAAGAGCAATCAGATGAAACAAACTAGCAAAGGCTCAAATTAAAAGAAATTTCTTGCAAACTCCACCAAGAAAGAAAGGAAGGTTTTTAGGCACACATCATAAATGTGGAACTTCTTGCCAGAGGTTCTAGTTTACAGTAACAGCTGCTTTTTTTTTTTAACCCATATTTATGATCCATGGAAGAAAAAAACCCCCAACAAATGCAAAAATCCTCCACAACCCTCAGATCATTTGAAGTAAAGAAACCACCCCCTGCTCAAGGGGTTTGTGGGGTGAAGCACAGGGCAAATTCTGGCAGAATATCCATGGAAATTCTGATTAAATCCACTGCCTTTTCTCATACTCTGGTGGTCACTGATATCCAACACTGAAAACTGAGAGTGCCCACAAAGCTGGAATCTGGGAAGTGGGCAACCACTTCCAGCCAGGGTGCTTGAACCTCAGAACTACAGCATGCTCAAAGCAAAACAAGCTGCTTTGCTTCATCCCAGCTGCTCCTCCCTGATTTTTTTCCCTCCCTAAGGGAATGAACTTCTTATTTTCTGATGAACTGCAGAGCTCGGTACCTCAAAATTCACTCTTTAAGGAGCAGGTGCTGCATGAAGATGCAATGACTGTTCTAATACTTACTTTTTCTCTGTCCTCCAACAATACATGATTTTTGGAGGTCCACACAACGCATTTCCATGCAGTTTTCCAGCAATCCACTGTGTCCACAGGTACAGATCTTGTAACAGCCAACATCACCAGCTGAGGATGGGACCTGGATCAGCGTTCCCTGGCGGACAATGAAGTCTGAGGCTTCTCCCAGCTTGCAACCTGGACACCAGGAGAAATTTTAGCTGATGGTTAGGAAATATTTTGACAAGTGTCACTACAAAAATTAGAATGACTCCTCTTTGGCTTGGGAAAAAGCTAAGGGGTTCTTAAAGCAGCCTTGCTGGCTCCCTTCGGGTGAGTGCTCTCATTTCAGAGGCAACAAGCAATAGAAATGGAAGATTCTTGCTTGTTCTGAAGTACCTGCAGAGCTGTCACTTTAGAGAAAATGGCTGGTAATTCCCCAATTCTCAAGTAGTTTCATTTTCCACAGTTCATTTTCACAGCCCATTTATTTCTTCTGTAACATATCCTCTAAGATGTTTCAGTGGACAATACAAACACAAACATTCCAAGAAATGCAAAGAGCTAGAAGGCAAGCTACAGCTTTTGAAAACACAAGATAATGTGGTAACAGTTCTTTTGGAGTATCAGCAATTCACTTTAAGAAGCTTTCAACACAATTTCATATATTTATAATGAAAAAAAAGACATATTTATCAGCAAAATTCAGGCAAACAGAAGTCCAAACAGCCTTACCTGGCACACACAAATAGGGAAGACACAGTTCTCCAGACTGACATCCTTTTCTGTTCACTTCACATAACTGATTAGCTGTGCAGGGGTTTGGATTACAGGGATGTGTAACATCTTCCACGATGTTACCTAAAGAACTTGGGCCTGAAAACAGAACATACAGCATCTCTATTAACTGAAATTAGGTTCCTTTTTACCAAAAGCAATGACAAGCATTCAAAGTATCATGGTTTCTAATTCTCTTTCCATAGGTATGTTGCTACTTACTGAGATATGTGTCCAATGGGATACAGTTCTCCAGGTCATCTGTTGGAGATAAGAGCTCACAAATACTTTCAGCTGAGTGGCCTTCAGGGAATTTACTATGATCTCCACATTTCTTCAGTATTTCCACACAATCTGATCTTCAGATTTCATAAAGAAACAGAATTTCATCAAAATCATTTGAAGAAAAAAAGATTTGAATTTGATGAAAAATATTTCTTTCCACATTCTTCCTTCCACAAATCAGCAACTTTGTCCTTCTGCCTCACAAGAGCAAATATATATATATATATATGTATGTATGTTACATTTTACATAATACACATATCTTTCAAGACCAAGCACTTCCTTGATTTGCTAAGGTCTAGTATGTGTTGAACCCTTATTTCTCTACCTGTGCTATTAATTGGTATCTTTTCTGCCCAATCACCTACCTTGAACATGTATTAAATAAAAAAACCCTTAATTTTTTTCAGACCTTTCTGTCAACTGAAAATCACCAGTAGGTCCCAAACCACAGTAGCAATTTAATTCTCATCATAATCCTGAGCAGAACCTCTGAACTGTTCCCCTCCCAGGTACTTACTTGCAGATAATGCTTCCTCTAGATTTGCTGTGGCAAGGTTTAATCTGCAGTGAGCAGGCAATTGCTTTCCACATTTCTGGCTGGCATTTTTTAATGTCAAGCACAGGAATATTTATAAATGGCATCTTAATGCTCCCCTTTTCCCACAGCTTCATGTCATTCATGGCTCCCTGGTCTGACTGAGTATTGCAGCTCCTGAAAAGTTCTGTTGGCCTTAAAAGAAGAAGTTAAAGATATGGCATGGAGACAAGAAAAGGAAAACACCACACAATTTACCTTTCACCATATGAATTTTACAACCTTGAGACAGCTTTTTACTGGTATAAAAGACACTAATCCCTTCCACAGTGAAGCAAGATCAAAACCAACTTGAGCTCTGTCTTCAGTAAGACTCAAGGCTGAAACTCCCTTCTCACCTCTATTTCTTAGTTTAAAAATCACTTCAATTTTTCTTACTTGAGGAAAGTTGACCTAAAAGCAAATGTCTTAAGATATCCTGAGTATCTGTGCAAATGTTTCCTGGTGAATCACTAATGCAGGTTGATTTACCATTTATATTTGCTCAGGTGACTCTGCTACTCATATATCTATTCCAAAGGAAGGCCAGAAATCTCTAGTAGCTAATAATATGTTAAATATTTGCTTTTTTGTTTATTATTTTTTTAAACTCAGACTACTTCACTTGTACCTTGCAGTAACTAACTCAGACAGCACTTTTAAATCATACATTTTGCCCTATAGAGAGTAGAAATCCACAGAAGTATCCCTGAAAGAAAAGGATTTTTAATCAAGAGCAACATGGAAATTTAACAAGTGTTTTAACCTTAGTTATAAGACACAACATTCCAGTTATCATGGCTTCCTTGTCTATACAGAAAGACAGAGGAATATACTGCTAATGCATTTATTATTAGAAAATATTGATTCATTATAATAAATATTGATTTATTATAGAATACTGATTTATTATTAAAAGCATTTTACAAAGTTATGGGTTAACTTGCATTCTTTTCAGTTTCCTTATGTCTGCTGTTAAATACATTTCCAAAATGTTATTCTAAAGAAAAAAAACTATTTAAATTTTCTAGAAAGACAGCTACACACAATCTCAAAAGAAGCCTGAAAAACAGTGATTTTTTGGGGGTTAAATTAAAGCACAGGAATTCCTTTATAAGATATTCAGTGTCTCTCTCCTACCTGTTATTAAAATTAGTGCAGTAAGTAAGATTTCTACAGCCCAGCTGACAAGGTTCTCGTACATCTGCTAAACAGGTCAACATGGAAACTTCAACTGCATTATACTCACAAAAACGATCAAATTCTTGCCAGCTCTGTGAATTGCCCCAGCTCGTGCTATAAAGTTTAGTGCAGAGCTCTCTGGGGAAAAAACAAACCAAGAAAAAAAATCAAATTTAATTAAAATAAAACAGAGAGTAACATAAAAATAAGATACCAGATAAAAATGCTCCACTGAGTTCTTTCCAAGCATGCCATTCTTTGCTGCAATTTTATGTCAGAGTAGTTAGTTGCATTCTTTAATTAGGAAATAATCTGTTTTTCATTGATTAAAATCCAAATAGCAAGGTTTTAACATGCAGCAAGCAGGTATTTGAGAGTCTTGTGCAGTTCATGGCTCTGTTCAGCATCAATATTGTTGCAATACTGGCTGTTGTGAAACCTGCATCTGGTCAGAAACTGGCTGTGTCTAAGTCAGTGTCAGATGTGGGAGGAGGGGGATTCCTCTTAGAACTGTATTTGTTGAGATCTATCCTATGAGGCCAGGCTCATATGATCCAAAGCCTGGAGAGGGGCTGTTTCCAAAGGCCTGGAGTGAAAGGCCAAGGGGCAATGGTTTGAAATGAGAAAGGAGTGGATTGAGATGAGAACTAAGCCAAATTGAGAAGCATTTTCACAGCTGGAGGTGAGAGCAGGGAGATACTGACCTACATGTGGAGGAATTGGCTTTGGAACAGCAATGGAGCTTTGCCCCATCGAGGCCTGTGGAAGGTGGAGGGTGCACAGTGACTCCTGGGTGAACAGACCTTGAACTCTCAAGAAAACACTGCCAGAGTGGATCCTGGGGCAGAGGCATTGTCTTACAGCCTTCTATCAGTCCATCAACTATTTCAAGCTCTGTTTTCATTGACATCAGAATTCGTTTACAAGCAGCCTGACAGGCATAATCTTCTGCTCTGTCACAGCAATACAAACCTGTTAAAGAATTCAAATGGGTCTAGATCAAGCATAAAACAAGAAGACAGACACATGACACAACTTTCCTCAGGGAAAAGGTGTTGTAAAGAGACTTTAACCCCAAAATAATCTTGATTAACACTGCTGCTTGAAATACGAATAGAATCGACTCTGGAAATAAACCCCACACCAATATCTAGAATTAAAAAGATAAGTACAAATCAATTATGCCCTTAATAGCTGTAATTATATAAATTTCAACAATGACTTATAATATAGAAACACATTAAACCAACTTAGGAATACATTTTACATTCAAAGTGCATATAATCAAACATCTCACTCAAACATCTTCACTGTTTTGTTAGAACTTTCAGTAAAGAAGGATTTATTTCTTTTTTACTTACTATCTGTAGGATTTCTCATTGGATAGGACTGTGTGTAGTTGTTGACACAGTGGATAAGCTGAGGGCTGATAGATGCACAGTAATTTTCCACTGCTTTGATTTGTGAGGGACCAGGAGAAGAGTCTGTCCGAAAAATGGCTTGACAATATTCCCGACAGTTTGTGTGGTGCCCTGCATAGCT
The DNA here is from genome assembly GCA_025447755.1 of Corythornis vintsioides. Lineage (NCBI taxonomy): Eukaryota > Metazoa > Chordata > Aves > Coraciiformes > Alcedinidae > Corythornis > Corythornis vintsioides. The sequence goes on along the minus strand of JAOEGS010006531.1, from coordinate 34,371 downwards.
GCAGCAGACTGAGCCCACTGGGGGGAAACAAACACACACACAACAGAAAAATCCATGGCTTCCCACACAGAGAAATGAAGAAATGAGCATTTCTGCTCATGGTATTAAAGAAAAGTGAAGAAATTCAACTGTGCTCTATGAAAATAACCTCTGTCTGCAGAACGACTGGGAATATCTAATTGCATTTGCTTGTTTGGCTGGAGAAATTAGTCCCTGTAGCCATCTTGGACACAAGTTCAAGACACCAGCAAGTGAGATTAATTTTATCTTCAGCTAATTTTGTTCTTCTTTATGGTAACAGACTTGTCTTATAGTTATTAGGCAAGTATTAATAGTAATTAAATAAATATGAGACCAGCATCCTATTAAAAATGTCATTTATATATTATGATTCACCCAGTTTTGGTATGTTATTAAATATACAATTATTTGAGCAATACTTTTACTAGAATCAACTCTCAGACAGACACTCATTATATAGACAGACATCAGGCAACAAAACCTTTGCATGGTGCTAGATTTCATCTATGCATTAAATTCTGTTAACATAATCAAATGAAAAAAAGCAGGAAAAAAGAGCTTCTAAGCAATCAACCCCAAATAAAGATACTAAAATATTATATAAATTCTATGAACAGCCTAATCCCCTTCTCACTTGAGCAAGAAATGTGATGCATGTGGTCTGTCCTTATATGGAACTGCATTTGTGTGATTTCATAGCTGTACAACTACAGAATTCCTTACATCTGGGAGAAAAAAAGGATGGAATGATAGGAGAACAAAAAGGACAAACTCTTGATTACATACTTACTTTCATTTCTGTTAATACAACTAAAGAGAGCATTCTGAAAGCAAAACAAAAACAGTGTTACAAGCCAGAAAAATTCAAATAAATAAGTGTTCAAGTAACTTCTCATGGTATAAAAAAAGTGTCACCATAAATAGACACTCAGTTTAATCTGAATTACTAACCCTAACTTCAGCAGAGAACACAGGGCTCATGCTCATCTCTAGCACTCAATTACCACTCATATTTAAGCAGTCAGCAGCTTTTTTGCCCACTGAAGGTTCCTTCTGAATCTGCCAGTGGCAGAAAAGAAAGAGAAAACAAAGCAACAGGTGAAACAGAGAGGTCAGGAAAACCAATTGAAACTGAACCCAAAATCACCAAAAAAACCCCAAAGGGCAGAAAAGGATTTTCTCTCTAAATGAAGAAGTTATCAAGCTCTGGGAAAATGAGAATAAAAAGACAATATTCAATACTGTGTGCACACACAGAACCTGAGAATCTATTTTCAACTTGTGAATGAAATATTAAGTGAGCAAAGATGGAAATATCTACATTTATAGAACATAAACAATGATTTGTTTTACTTGTGCATTGATCTCATCTTTCAGACTTCTTTTTTTTAAAGCCAAATGTTATCCCAAACTGGTAAAGCCAGGGAGAGTATAAGCAGAAGGAATGGAAAGTGTGTATCTGAAAGGAAACAGTCTCCAAGAACTTTTGGTGTTAGGGAAAACTGAGAAATGCAATTGAGATTTATCCAGCAGAGAACATTGTCCAGACATAGAATCATAGTCTTCCTCAGCAGAAGCTCCCTGAAGAAAGATTTTGGCCAGTACTGCAGGACCTACTGGTTTCGCTCTTTTTGGAGCTCATCAGCTGCAGGTAACGGCTCAAAAACCAAAATATTTGCTCACAGACACAGCTAGGGCAGAATATTTTGCTCAAGGAAGGAGTCTTTTGGCATAATTTGAGATGATAAGTGCATTGTTTTTTCCTAAATGGCCACCTCCTGGATGAAAAGCAGCAGTGAAGCTGTTCTTTCACACCAAAAAATAAGAGTATTTTGGTAAAAATCAATGATTTTTTTTTTTTCTCCCTAAAATGATCATGGTATTTGTATTCTGCTAACTCTGGTAGAAAAGTTAGTATAGTGCTGTTGTCTTAGCCAACCTGACCATGCTAAGTATTTGCACATAGATGCTGCCCAATGAAGGCCACCTTAATTTAGAAGTGTTATCTCCAGTTAAATAAGAAACAAAAAATTGTTCACTCTGAGAACAGCAATGAGTCCTGTTAATCTCTCCTTGACTTCATTCCATCTTTGAATTTCTCAACAGAAGATAAAGTCAGAAAGCAACATCCTAAGGTTTAGTGGAGTCAGCAGATCTGTTAAGAACTTTAAAGACTTTTAAAGAACTTTAAAGTCATTAAGTCCAAGATTTTCCTCACAACGTAAACCAGCAAAGAAGTGAGAACATTTGCACAGCAAGGCAGAACAAAATCACTGCAACTTGTTTTTTGGCAAGATCATTGAGTGTTCTATCAACCTCCTTTGAGCAGTAGAGAGCAGAGACAAAAAGCATCAGCAGATGAGAGCAATATTAGCTACAAAGTGAAGTCCAGAGTCCCCCCTGAATTCATCAGCACTTCCAGAGGCCACACACAGCCATGTGCCTTATGAGTTCAAACTGATTTGGAACCTTTTCCTAAATGAAATCCTAACCCAGCTCCTTGAGTTATCATCTCACCAATGGTAAGAGCTAAAATCTGCTGACTGCATTTTCAGGAGGTATAATTAGTAGCCAGCACTCAGTAAAAAAACAAGCACTGCATTTGAGGTTTTTGTATTTGAAATTTGTAAGAAAACAAAGTCAGATTTAATTTAACAGAGCTCTGAGATCAAAAAAATTCTCTTGAACCAGCTCAGGGACATCAGAAGTGTTCACTACTGTGTGTGAAAAAGAGTTTTAAGAGCAGCTAAATAACCTGCACCATATTCTGGCCACATGGCAGATGTTCCAGCTGCAGCCAGGCTCTCAAAGACAATTCCTAAAGGAGTCTGCATGTCTTATTTCATCACAAACAGGAGATAAGAACTGGTGTTCTTCATGTGCAGAGACATGAACTCACAGCATGCAGTGGAGAGCCTCCAAAGCTGCAGTCTGATGGGAAAATCTCAGTGCTATGCTTTCCACACACAGAAAAGTTACTTTAAAATGCAGTAATAAAACCTTGACAGCTTATTTCAAGCTTTATATTTTCCTCCAAGCATGTATTCCATGCAGTCTTTTCCAAAAAGGAACCTCAACTTGACACAGAACTTCTAAAAGTAGTAAAATCAGAATATCCTCAGGTGAATTAATACAGTCTCCACTTTTTTTCTTCTTCCTTTGACTATTACCTACCTTCTTTTTAGAGGAAGATGAACAGGATAGCAGAAAGCTGGAAGTAGTGAAAGAGAAAAGAGTTGAGATGCACAGAACTAGAGAAAAAAATGAAGATGACAACATGAGTACCTCAGAAGCAGAAGGTGGGGAAAAAAGGAGCACCAGAATAAAATCTTTCAAAAGACAGCAAGTACATTTCAGCAACACTCAAAAATACTCAGCAAGTTGGGTTGAAATGTTAATTTCTCTATGCAAGCACTACTTGAAAAGTATCAAAATGTTGAACAGGACACTTGAATGCACTCATCAGAAATGAACAGCTTCATACAACACCACTCATTCCTAATATTTAATATCTCCAATTGATAAGAACCACAAGCTTGGTAAATATTTACAGTAGAAATCATCCAGAAACAATCACCAGAAAAAAAACCCTCATCAGTGAGGCTTGTGAGAAGCTGAAGTGATTCTGCTGCTGCTCAGCCTGAGATTCCCCTCAGCACCCCCAAACCTTGTGATCTGCTGGGGATTTGAGGTTTTTTTTTTCCCTGCCCTGAACCCTGCCCATGAAGACTTACCTTGTTCTTCACCCTTACTCAGAGGGAACTCATGAGGTTGTTTCCCTGAGATTACTGAAAAGTTCTCTGCACACTTGTGTTCTAAGGAGCTTGGGAAGCTCCTCTGGGCAATCCTTATATATAAAAAGGATTATAAGTGAGGATATAAGGAAGTTATGGATGCTGGTAAGCTATGAGAGTGTTTACAATAAGGGAATTCTACTTATCTATTCTTAATACAGATATTTTTTACTTATGTGCCATGTGCTCATGTATTTGACAAACAAGCACTATGATCTCTATTGTGAATGAAGTCATCAATCCTCATTTCTTGTGAATGAAATCTGAATTCTTTACCACAAAGGCAAACACAGTGTGTGTGGCACTACATTTATGTGAGTCACAGGCTGCTTCTCACCATATCTCACCTCTTTCAGTTTTAACCCTTCCCAGTTGTGCAGCTTCTTCCCTGCCAAACCAACTGAGTACCCAGTACAGCACCAGTCACAGAAGATGCTTACAGAGGGCTCAGGATATTCACCAAGGAACCAAGTTTTGGTTCTGTTTTATTTTGAAATAGAACAAATGACTAGTGTGTGAAAAAGTGCAGGTCATCCCCAGAAGTATAATTTTTATTTCCTATGCTAGGCAAAACTTCCTTAAATTTTATATAAACTGGGTTTTTTGAGAGCACTGCAAGCACTGCTTTTCATGAGCCAGTGTCATGAAAAGCTCTGTAGTAACTGATCTACCACATTAAAGACCTAATTTCTGTCCCTAACATTGTATTTTTAGTTAGTAAATATTCTAAAAAGATCTTTTCTTCTTCACTAAGCAGAAGACTGAGTCCTTCCAGCCAGAAAAAATGGTTGCCCCAAGGAATTGAATGTTTCCTGGAAAACCAGGAAACTTGCTACACTTCTGCCCAAAGCAAGAGCTCAGAGAATTGTCTGATATCCTGACCTGTTGATGATGTGCAGAATTTATGCAAGACTAACTAATGAATGACAAATTTCATGAGAATTCCTATGGAATCCACATCTCCAGTTTGGAAATTGCATCTTTTTCATTTAAACTCAGATATATTCAAGTCTAAAAAAAAGACCTTTTTATAGAAAATTATTATACTGGCACAAAAACTTCAGAGAAAAGGAATATACATATGGATGCAAATAAGTAGATCCAGAATTATTACTATTAAAACAGATTTTCCCTCTTCTACTGAATACTTTTTATCCAGAATGTATAAAAACCAGTTGGTTTTTAGTTAAGATATATCCAGACACATCCACACATACCTCATATTCCTTCCTGCAGACCTTTAAGACATCATTTTTTGCAGAAGCCTGAAAGACAGAGAAATGTCTCCAATTGTAGTAAAGAAATTCTCCTTGCAAAATAAAGATGATGTTACCTTTATATTAGCTTTATATTAACTATGATTTACTTAAATATTCCTTTTTAATAGCATAAAAATCTCCCCATTTTAAATGCTCTGATATGCCTCTTTCCCTCTCCTCCCTCTTTCCATTGTCAGTTCCTATTCCCAAACTGAGCTGCAGAAACTCTGCCTACAAATTCTGCCTACAAACAGATAAGTTTCTTCTGTGCAAAACCTCTTGCTCCTTTTGCATATGACAGATAATCAAAATGATTATTACTACTAACATATTTTCCCCTCCAGTAATTTAAAATACAAGGGTAGAATCTAATTTTGGATCATATCACCTTCTACAAGCTGCCTCCAAAACCCCCTCAGGTTTCAAGAATCAGAATTAAAATCTAATTATTCCCCATTATCTCTAATGTTTGGCAAGTATCTATAGATGAAATGAAAAGAATTGGAACTATATCAGATAAAGTATATATCTGTATCATTATATCACTGCTTATCTCTTGTCAAACAGTTTAAATTATTTGGGTGAGATTAACATCTTTTTTTTGTGGTTTTCATGACAAAAATTGGCAGTAGGCTTCTGGTCCAAGATGAGGACTACCCAGGTAACATGCCAGACACTAGAGCACATGTGTGCTCCAGAACTGAGTTACTAGGATGATAAATAATGATACACTCTATGACTTTGAAGATGTTTTAATGTCACAAGTACATGCTTGGAAAAAAAAAAAACACCCAATCATCAGCAAAATGCTTCACAGATCTGGAATAAAAAGGTCATTGCTAAATTTATGTGTTATACTTAAAATAGTCTCTTGACAAAAACAGTGATATAGTAACAGCAAAATCAGTTTCCTTTCATCTGCTGAACAAAAACCTCTTTGAAGAGGCAGGAAACTATTTGTGGCTGTAACCACAAAGCTGCATCACTGAATATGACACTGCAAAAATCAAAAGAGCTCACAACCAACCACAAACTGCCACTCACTTGAAATGAGTAACTTCCATATCAATTGTGACCAAAAAAAAAAAAAAGAAATAATCAAGAATTTCAGTTCAGCACAAGCCAAGAAAGCTTCAGAATCTTCTCTGATTCAATCAATATATTGTTGTGAGGTACCAAACTGGACACATCACTGTTTTCAAAGCAAAATGAAGTGGATTAGCTCCAGTTGCCTGCAAACACTTGAGCTCTGTGGTGTCAGAGTAATAAACACAGTAAAATTTTATCTTAATTGTATCTTTATTCCTAAGCAATTATGTACAAAAAAGGCAAAGATAACCCTGAGGACTTAGCTTCTTTTTTTTTTCCTTCTTCCTCAACACATCATAACAAGCAGCTAAGTTGTAGGGCAGAGCTGAAAAAAAAACCCCAAAAATCCCCCTGCCAAACACCACTACTTGTTTTTATTAGGTTTTCATCAAGTAGCCTTGAACTTCTACTTTTTAACTGTAATTCTGCTTTAAAAATGTCAAATCTTTGTTTTGAATTTTGTTTGGAATGTGGTTTTTTTGGGGCTGCGTTCACCCCCGGGAAGCATCCAGTCATATTTGGCAATTTACAAAGGAGTTTATGTGAGCAATTTTGCTGGAAAAAAAATAGCATTAAGCCTTGTGTTCACAAACAGCAATGCAGAAATGGATTCCACACAGCCTCACTTGACACCAAGCCCAGGGAAACACTTGGAAAGCCTCACCTGCTTGCACGCCTGTCGACATTCCACTGCAATTGCCAGCTCACAGCAACCTAAACCAACCCACCCATCAGGCTTCTTCAAGACTCCTTGGAAAAGAAGATGGGCTTTAAAAAGTAGCTCACATCAAAGAAGAAGAAAACAGCAATGCCAGTTCCCATGCAAAGACCATGAAGAGTGAGTGGATTTGTGCAGGGATGAAGTTTGGGGTAGGAGTTCAGGAAGATTTCAGTTTTAATCACAGGACTGAACTATCATCAGCAGTAAAGTGCTTTTTTTTCCTCAGCAAGCAGAGCAGAAACCTCACTGCAGAGGCCTCATACCTACACACATACATTTAATTCTACAGATTTTCTCACTAGGATAAGAAATCCAATGTTAAAAACAAAATGCAAAGGAAACTAGGCACCAAATACAGGTTCTAATGGAGGCATGACAATTAAAGGTCATTAGATCTATGTGTAGTGGTGGATAGAACATCAAAATGGGCATATGATGAAAAAACAACATAATTCCATAGTAAACTAGTATTTCTTACCTGGCAAAGAAGAGTTTATACAACTCCACACTGCTCCCTGAAAAGGAAACCAATCAAAAAGTAAATAATCACCCAGCAGAGTTTTTGACAGGTCAGATTTTCACTGCATTTCACAGCTTAAACAACCAGGACAAGTAGCCAAACTGTCAAGTCATCTTAGTGCAAGTGGCAATATATATGATGGCTTTAAAAAAGAAATTAAAATACAATTAATCATCCTACTTGGAGATCAAATGTCATTATAAGGATATTTCTAGTTCTTGTAATGAGGAAGAAAAAAGACACACACACAAGTTCTAGCAGCTCCAAACTCAGTGAGTAAATAAAATACAAGTCATTTTAAAATCTTATTTTTGTAAGCAAGACTTTGTGGATCTAAGATGAATTGGTTTGCTTTCTTGAATTAAAATCTTACCATTGATTCTGGACAATACTCAGGTGCTCTCTGCAGTAAGTGCTTCAAACGGGAATCACTCTTGGAAGACAGAATCTGTCAGAAACAAAAGACACCTTCAAACAAACATCTATACATGGAACACTTAAATCAACTCATTTAAAACATATTAAATCAACTGATTTCAGCAGTTTTACTTTCTCTCCCCATTCATATATATTGCACATTTTACAAAGCAGGAATTTTTATATTTAGGAGGGAGGGAGAATTTCCTCCTTCAACATTTCAAAGAGTTTCTAATGAACAGGCAGGGTGAAAATCAAAATATTTCTGCCCTACATATCAAAATATTAACTCTGTTGACTCAGTTATCATTCTGCTACATGACCTCAGGTAACTAAACTTCCAAAAAACTCTTGAAATAAGCAATTTGTGTGGACCAAAGATGAACAAAACCTGGAGTAGTTAAAGACAATTTCAAACCTAACAGGGCAATAAACAGCACCCATGGCAAGATCAATGGGTCACAGTTTTGCTGCTGTTTCTGAAACCCCAGGAGGGACAAAATGATTCTCCTAAAATTATTTAGCACAGCTATACTTGGGAAGAAATATGACCTTTCCTTATTGATTTTTACACACAATTCTGAATTGTGGAAATTTTAATTTTTTTTTTTTTAAATGCTCCCCTATGTGTCTTTCAAATAATTTTGTAGTGTTGCTGATCTCCTTTCCTTACAGCAGTAGCAATGGTTTTTTTTTTTTATTACAAGATGCCTTTACCCTATCAATCTTTGTTTTCTTGTTCTAATTTCATAGAAGCCTTCATGTAACTTGAGCTCTCAGCACATTTTAAATACTTTTCTGGTACCACAAAAATGGTGGTTTCAGTTTTTGTTCCCTTAGCTGGCCAATTAAGTAAAAGACAAATTAAAACAAGAAACTGGACAACAAAAGGGATGGCAACAGATCTATTGAAGTGGGATGTGAAACTGGAAATGACAGGAACGACTGGAACATGGATGCACTTCTTTAAGGAGGAAAAATACATGACAGTTCTGTATTTACAACATGATAAAGCCATGGAGAGAAGAACAGAACAGTAGCACTGGTTTCAAAAAAGAACTGCAGTAGTATCTGGGGGCTTCTGGGGTCACAGAATAACCAACTAGTTCAGGTTGGATCTCAGAAGATCATTTATTTCAAGCTCCTGCACATCACCTGAGGCCAGAGCACACTGCTCAGGGTTTTAGCTCCTCAGGGGATGAAAACCTCTGAGGATGGAGAATGCACAACCTGCTTTCAAGGTGGAAAAGCTCCTCCTTGGAACCCTCTAGGTTTAATTTCTGACTGCTCTCTCTTGCCCTCCCCCTCTGTGTGCTGTGAAGAGCCTGGTTTTGTCTTCTGAGCAATCTCAGGGACTCTTCTCCAAGCATCCTGGTCACCAAGTTGTTCCAGCAGTTGGTGTCTTCCTTGTAACAGGAGGACAGAACTGGCCAGAGTGTTCCAGATGTGATCAGCCAATGCTGAATAAATGGGAAGAATCATTACCCTCCAGGTTCTGGCTCTGCTGCTGTTACAGCCCCAGATGTCTATTGCTGGGGCACACTGGGGGCTGATGTTCAGCTGGCTATGCACCCAGAAAATCCAATCCAGCTCCAATACACAGTTTTTCAAGTGATTCTTTGATTCTTTTTCCCCTCGTGCAGGATTTGCTTCTTGTTCTTGTTGAATTTCAGCAAGTTCCTGCTGGCCAATTCCTTCCACGGGTGCAGGTCCCTGGAGGATGACATTCCTACCACCATCAGCTCTTCATTCCAGCTCAGCAGTGCCTGGAAACTTGGCAGGAGTGGATTCTGTCGCCACCTCCAGGTCATCAACAAAGATGTGAAACAGATCCCAGGACAGATCCCTTGGGGTTTTCATTTCTTGCAGAGTAGGACCCTCTGCCTCAGAGCATAATTAACCAAACAGGTTTTTTTTTTTTTACTCATCTAGATGTCCATCCATCAAAACCACATTATCCTAAAGTGGATACAGAAATATTCAGGAAGGCAGTGCTGCAAGTCAACACAAATGAGATCCACTCCTCACCCAGAAATCCAACCTTGTCATCCAAGACAATCAGGTTTCAGACACGATTTACCCCTCAGCAACATTTTTGCCTTCTTCAGCCTCTACCTGCTGCCACAGAACATCTTCCTGCACTGGCCATCCAGCTCCAAGTCTCAGCTCCAGCTGGGCTTTGTCTTTCCCAATACAACCTTTCTAAATTCCTCTGTTACAACCTTTCCAACAACAACAGAGTTAGTAAGCAGATTTTTGCTGGATTCACAAAGCCATATATTGTAATGAGTATCTCAGAAGTTCAGGAGCTCAGAAGCAACAATTGGTAGGAAGAAACAACAGTAAAAATAACTTTTTCTTCCTTTTAAATTGCCCAAAACTTGAGATCCAAACCCCAAACGTTCAAAACCAGGGTAAAATACCTTCACCCTTCCCACTTCCTAAAATGCTCATCACTTCTTGACAAAATCCTGCCCTCAGGTTTGTATCTCTAGTTCTCCTCAACTTCAGCAGAACCTGTTTTCCATAATGAAAGAGGATTTCAGAGCTAAACCTTCAGGTTTACATTTAAATAACAATCATGTTACATCTCCTGTTTCACACACAGTATCCACACTGAAATTAATTCTTTTTTAACCCTAATCTTGTTACATCAATTTAACTCCCAGGGCAATTTCAAAGCAGCTCACCTGTTCACAGACATCACGGCACATTAAGTTGTCATTGGCATGGTAACAACAAGACAAGCCTGTGAAAAACCAAAGGGAGAGAGAAAAATAGATTTAATCTGTCACTTTTGAATCAAAACACCCACATGATGGCCTTTTGGGATGATTATTCTGAGTTGTCCTTCCCAGAAGGTTGGAAGTTTTTTGTCCTGAAGCTGCTCCAGACCTGTTCATGGAGTATCACAGAGCTACTGCTCAACACCCACTGCCACCAAAAGGAGATCCTTTGGCTTCTGGCCACGTTTCTGCTGCTTCACCTGCACTAGAGTTGCACCTGCCAAATTCCTCCAGGAGCCAATTCAATTTATTAACCCCAGGGAAATGTAAAATGAAAAAAATTAAATAAGGTAAAAAAAAATCCCAGTGAAATCAAGACTATCTAGAGATGATACCCCTTTATAAATTAAATAATCTGAAAAGTAGAAGAATCAAAAGAAGGTAGGAAAGGGAATCAGAGCTGGGACCCCCTTTTCACACCCAGGTGAACAGAGGTGCTCGTTGAGCTCTGGCTTCTTAAAACTTGGAACAAAACTGTTATGTTGATGTGTATGATGGATGATTAAAAGTGATTTTGCCTCACTGGACAGAGCTGAGTGAGCACAGATAAAAACACATCAGCAGGAAACAGATGAGAAGTTAGGAAACAGCAAGGTTTAAAGTGGCATTTTTAACATGACACTTTGCTGTGCTTTGTTCCCCTCACCATCCAAATATTTCCTTCTTTCAGTGTTAAGCACAGCCAACATAAAATGAGTTGCACAACTCTTGGATGCTCCTTTTCATCCTCACTGGTTGGAACAGTGTATTGGAAAACAGACAAGAGGTTTCCTTTGAAGCTTTTAATTCCACACACAAGACCATTTAATGATTGCAGATTTCTGCTCATGAACTACATATCACAATGATAAGATGAAAGCAACACTGTCTGATGATATCACACACAGAAAATTACATTTCACAATACACAGTTGCTAAATAGATTTGGAGGGAAAAAATAGGAAGGAACTTGGGTATACATTCCCTGATGATCTTGGTTTACAAGGGTTTTTATCTGAAAGCTCTTTGCTGTTAGAAGAAAAATCGAAAGAATCCACAAGACCAAAGGCAAATGGAAGTACAAACCCCCATCCTATGAAACTTGCCTTTGCTTCAGAAAGAAATCAATTATTTGCTAACATTCCTCTTACTGAAAACGTTAGCAGAAGCACAAGGAAAACAAGGGCTGTTGTGACAGACACGGCAACACACACAGTCAGATTTTACCCGATTGGAACAAGTCATCGGATCTTCTCCATTTCAAACCAGAATCGTGGGAATTTACCCGCTGCCAGCGCGACAGTCGAAGCCCCAAATCCCAACCTGGACTCACGCAACTCGGCGGGGCAAACGCAGAGGTGTATCCCGGCGGGATGGCAGAAATTCCCCCGCACAGCCCCCTCTCCATCTCCGCTACTTCATCTGCGGGGTCTCCTGGGCGGGGAGGCGGAGCAGACAGCGAGCCATGGGCGGCGGGAGAACCGACCCCAGGAAGGCAGCGGCCCGTGGGCACCCGAGGAGCTGACACCCCCCTTCCCTTACCTGCTATAACCCCGCTCACACCGGGCAGGTGCAGGCTAAGCAGGGGTGACCCCAGCCGACCCCCCCCCGGCTCCCAGGCTGCGGCGACCCGGGGGCCGCGTCCCATCCCCGGCGGGCGACGCCACCTCCCCAGGGTCCGACCCCCGCGGGCGGCCTCGCTCCTGCGCCATGTTGTTGAGGAGGGACCCACGGAGCCGCACCCCCCACCCACCCCGCCACACACACGTACCCCCGAGGCTCGCTACTCACCGGCCGCCCCAGGGAAAAGCGGTGAAACGGCCGCCAGGAAAAGCAGGGCCCGCGGCCACCGAGCGGCCGTTACCGCCATGGCCCGGTCGCGAACCCGCCCGCGGCTCCGCCCCACGACCCCCGCCCGCCAGCCGGACGGGCGCTGACGCCGCCAGAGCCCCGTCCCTCCTTCCTTCCCTCCCGCTCCGCCTCCCCACGGCTGCGGCTTCCCCGCCAGTCCCCGCTTCCTTCCCTCCCTCCCTCCCTCCCTCCCTCCGCGGGGAGCTGCGAACCGCCCCCCGGGCACAGGGAAGGGAAAGGCGGAGCCCGCTGCGGAGCGATGCTCGGTGGAGGCTTCGCAGCCGCCTCCCCGGGCGCTGGGGTGCCCGAGGACTCCCGTTGTGCTGTGGCAGAACCCTCCGTTCTCTCTTCCTTGGGTATGGGGGAGAAGGGGGCACTCCCGCAGCGACTAACGCGGGCAGAGCCACCCGAAGGCAGCTCCGGAGCCTTCCCGGGGTCGGTACCTTCTCGGTGCCTGGGCAGCAGCCGAGCAGCTCCGTGTCACTGCGGTGCTGCCTGTCGGGAAGGGACAGCGGAGCGCTCTGCGGGACCCTTTTGCTCTCCTTTAACCTCCCGTTGACGTTGTGCGGGATCTTGTTGGTTTCCGGGCCCAGCCTGGGTCAGGGGCATCTCGGCTCTGGCAGCAGCAGCGTGACCTGGGGAGATTCAGTGGTGTAGACAGAAAAAGGCAACCTCTGTACAGTAGGGATGCCCCTGCAGCTTCTTGTCCCTGTACAGATCAAATAATCTTTTTTCTGGTGTTAGAATTGAAGAGAAATTAAATGTAACTCTTCAATTAAGTCAAAGCAAACTTAATTTACTGATTGTTTTATAGCTAGTGGCTGTTTGGTCTCAAAATGAAGCTATTAATGACCCCATGGTCTTCTAGAGGCTGGAGAAGGTGTAGGAACCCACTACTCTTTAATTCCAATTTTAAATACATATATGGTCCAGAAAAAAAGAAACCACCAAGACAAAACAGGAGAATTCTTCACTGAGAGGAGGTTCTGAACCTTGTCTACCTGCCTCTACACCAGGATTAAACTGTGCTATTTTATGGAGCAAAGCCATGAGAAATAACAGTACATTAGTCATAGTTTAATTGGAATTATAACTATCAAAGTTGTTGCTTTAAATATGAATTCAAGAAACTGAAAAGCAGCAGATGTAACCTGCTTAAAAAAACCCACCTTGATGCATTAGGACACAAACGATGCTCACATGTAAGTGGGTTTCCCTGGGTGGGATTTCCTCCCAAATCCAAGGTTAATTTCATTTTCTAGGTGCCTGTTAATGACCTCGGGGCTATTTCAGCGGAGCCCACAAGGTGGCAGCAGAATCAGCCACATGCCCGGGCTGGTTGGAGACCTGACCAGGAGATGGAATTTCCCAACTTAACGCTGGACGGTTTCATTTGGCTGCATTTTGGGGTGATGGGGAACAGGCTGCCACCCCTAAAAGGTATTTGTGTGTGAAATCAGCGAGAAGAATCCACCCTGCGAGCAAAAAGGCAGAGAAACAGGGCTGCATGTCTGGAAATGTAAAGGCTCTGCCTTGTCACTTCAAGTCCAGAAGAAATATGGGGCAGTGGTTAATTAGTCTGGAATCCCCAGCAGCTCTGTAACGAAGATAAATACAAATATACATGGAGAGAAGGAACAGTTTGCTGTTAATTCTGCCCAAGAGATCAGAGAAAGCAGCAAGAGACTTACTGAAATATTATTGCAGGACACAAGGAGGAACAACCACTTTCCCAGGTAGCCACAGGACAGTAAAGCCAGGGGTTGCCATTACTCCTGACAGAAGGAATTCAGAGTAAATCCACATTTTCCCAGCTGAGAACATCACAGCCCATCCTACACCTACCTGCAACTTCTTCCTCTGAAAGAAAACTCATGCATTTTGAAAAAAGTTATTTATTTGCACTGCTTTAATCTCTCTACTGTAGTGTTAGCACTTAACAGAAGCATCCACTTTCCTACTGTCCTATTTACAATCCATTGAAATTATACTCTACAAATACAATACATCTTGTCAGAACTGGAAGGGAAATGCACAATGGTTTGGTTTTTGTTTTAAGGTTTAAAAAAGTGACACTCATCTGTACAGGATCCTCAAATCATCCAAAAAGGAACATTTACAAGGCAGTATCCACACAGCTAGGTAAGGGCAGGTGCTACAGTGATAGAGCAGCAAACTTGCTAATACAATAAAATAGAGAAAATTAAGTGTTTTGGGGCACCAGAGAAGACATTTAGTACCGCTGAAAGGTGTGGGTGTGGGGACACCCACAGCTCTGGAAACATCTTAACTGCAAACCTGGAGAATGTGCTGAAAAATACTAAACGTTTATATACACGAGGTAAATGTACCTTGGTCTTCAAGAGGTAATTTTGAGTTTAAAGCAACTGATAGGGTGGAGTTTTTTTTTGTTTGTTTTTAAAACACAAAATGATGAACATCTTGCAAGTTTCAATGGCACAATAGAAACAGAGAACTAACTAGAAGGTGAATTTCATGGCAATCACACACAGAACCATTCCTGACAAAAATAAAATAGCCTCATTTCATTTGACACCTTCATCTCCCCACACAGCCAATCCCAACATCCTGACCTATGTACAAAGTCTTTCTTAGGATTACAAGTGGAACCATTGGAGGGTGACATGTGTGTTATCCTTGGAAAGTCAGCTTGAGAAACATCCCAGAATTCCATCTTTTACAGGTGGAAGGTCCATGAAGAATCCCAGCATCCAGAAAACCAACATTTTGGGTGTTTCAGCATCAGAACATTTCCAATGCTTATTCTCCATGTCTGCATCCACCTGGTCACAAGTCTGTAAACCAAGCTGAGGCTTTAATGCTACTACAAACTGATTAAATCCACAAAACTTAAGTGAATGTATAATGTATGTAATATTTACAATAAACATTTGCATCAGTATTCATCAGAAACTGTTTTGGTATATACTTGAAATGATACAAAATTAATATTTTGAATGCTAAAATAGTTTGGTCCCCCTGGATTTCCAAGAGCAGATCTGGTAATATTACAATCTTAATTTAAAAAATACTTATGTCTACCTGTGTCCATATATATAAGATATGATCTTACACAGGTAACACTTAAAAGATACATAATATATACAGACACAGCCTTTCTAAAAGGTGTTCAGTTTATATAATGGAAAAGAAGAACAAAGCTTGAAGCTGTGGTGTCAGAACAGAGGACACATAGAGCTCTATTCAGGATTTTCCTGTTCTGCATTCCAACTTGAGTAAAAAAAAACTTATCCCAAAAGAACATCCCAATGTCACACACCATTCCAAGCATCCTTCCTCTGCTTTGTTTTTTGTAAGTTGATTATAAAGCAAAAAAAATAAAATAAAATCAGAATGATCTCAGAACAGCTGCTAGCAACTGAGGTGATTGAGATGAGGGAGATGGAATAAGATGGTTAAATAATCTGCAAGCCACAGTGCTCTTCAGTTGCAGTAGATTCTCTTAAATGCTCCTTAGAGTTTAAGAAACTAAGGATATGGTGATAAGGCTTTGTTGGTGATTAAAAAAGCCACTAACAAATCTATCTGATGAATTGTATTGGAAGCTCTCTTGTGTTTTCACCAGTTACTAGAGAGATCTGAAGTGTGCCAGCAGCCTGATGATTCTAGTCTGCACTGTATCATTTCTAGCTGTCCAGTGACACCTGTGAACAACTCAATTTTAGTAGGAAGCCTCTGAAATGAGCCTGGAGATCTAGTAACATCTACTTTGATACAGCTCTGTTTAACTACTGGTCAGGACACTAGAGAGCCATGCCCAATACAGACTTGGGAATGTATTCAAGCTCTGTGGGGCAGAGCTGCCCCTTTGCACAAAGGCATAACTGAATTAAAATGCCTCCATGAAGGCAGTTCTGAGCCAGCTTTGCCTGCAGCTTCCCTGGTCAGATAATGCCCAACATCCCCAGGCACATCTATGTACATCTAAATCCAATTGTTTCCTCTCTCCTTTTCTCCTTCCAGTGTAAGCTCATCCACAGAGAACTCTGCATAAAGCATTTTGCTGTTTGCAATTCAACCTCTAGAGGTCTGGAATTCCCACATCACTTAACCCTCTCTCAAAGCAAGCCCTAAGATTTGGGAACAGGCAAGTTGGTGAAGTGCTACAGGCTTATCCTGGTTGTCCTGTCACCACAGAGCCCCCTCAATGCTTTCACTGGCATGGATGAGACCATGGAGGACCCACCTGACTCTGGTGCTGCCAGCAACCACCTTGGCACTGCCACCAGCTTTGGGAAACAGTGTATGCTGCAGAATGGGAAGGAAGGAGAGTTAGTGTTGCTCTGTGTTGCATAGTAGGATGGATACTGGTGTGATCTAGAGAGTAGGAGATTAGGTGGCATATTCATTACCAGGCACATTTGCATACTGAAATATTACTGAGTGTTCTGGGCATCAATAAAACCAAAGGTCAGACCTTTCCTAAAACTGCAATTAAAAAGAAGATAAAAAATCCTGTCAACAGCAGTTTGTCACAGATAATTTTCTATATGAATCCACCCAATCCCCTCCAGAATTTGTACATTTGAACAGGAATTCAATTTCTAAACACATTTGGGAAAAAATTTATGATACTGTTACAACATCAGGGAAATCTTGACTAAAGCCTTCATATTCTCCTGTGTTCTGATGACAACACAAGCCACCATAAGCTTTGTTCTTGTAACTATGAAGAGGATTGCTGGAACCCTCTGGTATTTGTATCCTGCATCTCACCATCTTCTGTAGCTCACCACTTTGTGTATGAGGCACACACAAAATCTATGCACATAAAATCTATAAGCAGCTTTGAACTTTCTAGTACAAAAGCTCAAATAACTTCTCCCTAATTACAGGTGCACTTAATCTTTGTTGAATTGCAAATATTGTTCTTTGAGCCTTGAGACTCTGCAGAAGTGCAGAGAAAATATGCTTTTCATATTTGATTTCATGAAGCAAAATCTCCCTTATGAACATCTTACTACTTTTCTGAATAGTACTCACAGCATTTTAGAAGTACTATAGTAAAAATCATTTTACAATTATGACTTATGGTGACAATTACAAAATAGGACAGTGAATTAACTAACACTAATTAAAACTCCTACAGTGGTTCACAGCCAGATTTTGGTAACATTAAAGGCATTCCACCAATTATATATTCACTTGCTGAAATGAGTGTGAATTAGATCTTTGTTAGACACAAAGGAATGGTTGACTTTTAACTTGTGTTTTTGAAACCAAAAGTACCATAAGCTTTGTACACTCCTACTGCTTTGCATTAAAAGACTCTAAAGTGGCACTTACGGGTACAATACAATCTGTTTTCAAGGCAATGTAATGTTCTGAGAAGTGGAAAAACCCCAGTAATCATGTATAAAAGAGAATTGCATAAATTAGGTTCGAATAACTGAATGAGGTCAATTTGTAAATCAAGGTAAATGTCCAAAAGATCCACTACTACCTTAAGAGCTAGCAAAGTAGCCTCCAACAGCACATTCACAATCTGAATCTGGGACAGTGGTTCAGAATAGTCAATGTACCAGCCAGGAATGAAGTTGCTTCAAGAGCCATCAATGAAGTATAGCCAACCAATTCCACTTGGAAACTGACCTCCAATTTTTTAGCACAGTTAGCTAGAAGTTAAGACCAGCTATCAAATTTCCAAATTAACCCCCCCCCACACCCCCTCTAGATTCAGGCAACTAGACTATGCCATGTTTTGTCAGCAACCTGGGACCACAGTGCCCAGTAAGGACCCGCCACGACTGGTTTAGCACGTCCGCAAAAATCCTACGAGGTGATGTTCCTATGAAGTACTCCAAGGCATCCTTCTGTTCCCCCGGTGAGGTAGAACAATGAACCTTCTTCACAAGCCACTCTGGTGCAGATATGGATTTTTTTGTTGTTGTTGTGTTTTACAGTGTTTTTCAGTAGCAGATCCAGGGTCACATCTTGATCCCCTCTTGCTGGCTCAGCTGGGACAGGGTCTTCTTGATGCGCAGCGCGGTGAGCCGGGCGGCCCCGTTGGCGTACCAGCATTCCCGCATGATTTTCGCCATCACCCGCAGTGCCTGCCAAGGAAAGAGCAAGAATTGGAGGTGCTGACATTCCAGGGCATCCCACCTTCACCTCTGCTTGGCCTCTTTGCAGAGCTGAAGCCTTGGGAGCAGTGCTGCAGCTGCACGGAAGAGCGCGTGGCATAAAAACCTCCAATTCCTCCTTTCTTGTTGAGAATTCTTTAGTTTAAAGTGTTTTATTCTTTAAAATAAAGAAAAGAATGCCTTCTTGATTTTAAAGAAAGAATTCTTTCCTTTCTTCCTTCTTTCTACCATTTTACCACCATCCAACTGATTCCCAGACAGCTTAGAAACCCCCCTCCTCCCCCAGTTGCATTTCTGAGCATGACTTGGCATTGCATGGACCATCCCTCTGCCCAGTTTGGGTCTGCATTCCCTCTCAGCCTTCTGTCCACCCACAGCCTTCTCAGCAGGGCCTGCAGGAGGACTAGAGAAAAACCTTGAAGCTGTGTAAGCAACTGCTCAGCAGCAGCCAAAACACTGCTGTGCTATCAGACTGCTCTGCTCTCCAATCCAAACCACAGCACCAGGGAAGAAAGCCAGCTCAGTGCCCAGCAGAGGCAGAACAATCCCCAGTTGGGCAGTCTATTTGCATTGATGTTTCCTAGAGAAAATAACTCTGACTAGCTTTGATTTACTTATTATCCTTCACAGGAAGGGATCCTGGGAACCAGAGAGTTTGTGTAATTGCATTAAATGTATAACCAAGGATCAATGATATTCAATAAAGCCACAATTATCTGAATGAAATTAAGTTCTACTAGAAACAACCCTTCCCCCTTCAACAACAAGCACAATTTTTTAGCTATTCAAACCAGTAACAGCTCTAGTGTCCAGTCAAGGAGCTCCAGCAAGGTTAGTTAATACCTCACAGCTCTGCCATCTGTTTGGAATATTGGGCCTTAGCTTCTGCTCACACACAACTTTCCTCATTTCTTCAACAGAAGGGTCTGAGGGAACGAGGTCATAGTATGGTAACTGGTAATCTTCATGGATTCCTGTAACAGGTTGAAAATAGCTTTATTTTAGCTAACATTAAATTACATATTCTTTACTTTGTTCATCAGTACTCTGCTATTTTCTTATTTATCATTTAAAAAATTACATTACAATGACTGAAAAAGTGTTTATTACATTACCCTTGAAGAATTTTTCCAAATACATGAATTTCAAAATTAAAAGAAAGATGGAAGCTGCATCAAATCTTTCATGTGCTCTGCTGAAGAACCACTTCTTGGAAGCATATATTTTAAATAGGATATGGATGTTATCTGAACACATAGCTACCACCTTTTAAAAGTCATCCTGGTTATTACCATGTACCATTTTTAGAGCAAAACTGTTAACTCAAACTTCTTCATGTTCTTTAAGCTACTTCTCACTCCTCAGCATGTCCAACTCTGGCAAGGTTACCACCTACCTCCGATGGAACAGCGCCGGGCTATCTCCCAGAACACCAATCCCATTGCATAGATGTCTGCTCGTTTGAAGGACTCAAAGTGTTTCATGTTTATGGAATCATCCAGTACTTCAGGTGCCATGTATCTGTTTGCAAGAAAAATCCAGAAAAAAAAAAAGGTAACATTTAATTTTATAACTACTTTACGTAGAGAAAGTTCAGTGCTACTGTCTCAGAATTTATGTGGAAAAAGAAGCAAGGAAAAATCTGTCTCATTAAGGTTATTCAGAGAACTTTCAGTGCAGGGGGAACTCAGAGGAACAAGGAAAGGAATAAGGAGAATATGTGAAATGATGAACAAATAGTCATAAACCTGCTAGACACAGGGGAACAGACACAGGGACAAAGACCAAGGGTCTCCTTGATGAGTGATGGGCTGTTAAACTCCAGGCACAGCTTTATAGAGCCAAGCCTCCATGTCCCAGCTACTATGTGGGGAACAAGATGTGCAATGCTTAGCAAGGAATTCTAGAATGGTCTGGGTTGGAAGACACCCTAATGGTCACTTAGACCCAACTCCCCTGCCACAGACAGACACCTTCCACTGGACCAGGTCCCTCAAAGGCCTGTCCAACATGGCCTTGAACACTTAGAGGGATGGAGAAACATTTAAGGACAACTGTAACTGGAAGAGCAGTGGGACAACAAATAGAAGAGTATAGAAGGTAACTGCAGTAACTGGTTCATCATCACACAGCCTCTAAGTGCCATCAGAACCAGGCCAGGCTTGATTTTTTGTTTTAATAGTAAATCCTATGTGACAGCAGCATCCCCACTGGCTGCTAGAGAGAATGAATGGTATTTGCTTAGCAAACATCAGCTGTACTATTGCTCCCCCAATCTGCTGTAGCTCTGGCAGTGTGCAATGTTTAGCAGAGTTCAGGGTGTTTCTTCACATCCCTTTTCCCATCAATCTCAAGCTGACATACTAATGAAGCAGGCAAACAATGACACAGGGGCTGTGGAGAGCACAGTTAACACCCAACATGCTCAGATTGAGTGGAACAGGGTCAGAAATCACAGGACATCTCAAGGATTTTACCTTTTGGTTCCCACTCTGTGGTTTGGGGCAATATCAATTGTGTCTGTAGCTGAGTCATGTCTAACTGCCAATCCCAGGTCTGCAATGCAGCACGTTCCATTCTTTTTTACCAATATATTTTTTGATTTCAAATCTCTGTGGGCAATTGCTGGTTTGCCTGTAAGGGGGGGGGGGGGTAAAAAAAAAAATCAAATAGTAACATCTGCAAAAAGTAGAACTGTTATTATTCTAAGTTTAGTGCAGATTCTGTTTGAAGTTAGAGAATTTATTCCAGTTTTGCTGCTTTATGTGCATTAAGCAAACATCTGAAATCATTCCTTGTGGACTAGATGGCTGGCCAGGAATGTGCCTGAAATGCCTACTGTATTACTCCACTCTACTGCTCCTTTCCCTCTTCCTGCAAATATTTATTGCTTACACATGCTGCTTGCCACAAAAAATGTTTCTAATCTCTCTGGAAATAGACCCATAGTGCTGTCTCAAATCAGAGTTAAGAAGACACTAGAGGCAACATTATTTACTGCCTTTTAATAGGTGTTTTGTAGGAAGGATTGCTCCATCATAAAAGCTGGATGTACCATAAAAAAAGGTAAAAAAACCCTTCCAAATTTAGAAGTTCTTCTAGTTCTGAAATGATCACAAGTCCCAAATAGACATTTTTCAATTCACTCAGCTCCACAAGGGATTGACTTGGGTATCTGCACTGAGTTTGGCTGCCTTATCACATAAGAGGTAGCAAAGCTACTACACATTTAAAAGGTTGAATGTTCCAAGAAATTAATTCTAGTAGAAAGAGCTACATATTTGTAACCAAAAAGGCAGCATTATCCTCGTGACAACCTGAATTTAGAACCATTCAGGATTTTTTGATTATTAGGATGAGATTACCTTGTGTGCCAACAATTTCCATGTGAAGATGAGCAAGCCCACTGGCAGTGGACAGAGCTAATTTGATCATTCCTTCCACTGTCACTGTGTACCTGTTCAGGTAATCAAAGAGTGATCCATGCTCGTGGTAGTCTGACACCAACCACAGCTGAGTCCACGTGCCATTGTCTGCAAAACAACACTGTCATCAACACCACACACACACACACAACAGGCAAATAACCCAAATATGCCACTTTTCTTCACTGCTTATCAAGTACAGTAGTGAGAGATGCAGCTGCATTAAGAGGAGAGACTTAATGCCTTGAATTAATACTATTCTTCTTAGCAAAAACTGCAGCATGACACTGGCCCAAAGTTAAACCACAACTACATCAGAAAACTACTCCTGAGAATTCTTCTCCATGAATTCATCACCAAAGCTTTCAGCAAGCACTGAACTGGGACTGCACAAGGAATTCCTTGTGCTGCTGTATTTCTGCAGCCACCTTTCCCACATCTCAGACACGTGGCCAGGTTCTGACACACTAATGACTTTGTGCATCTCAGCCAGGATGGAACAACTCCTGAATGCACGAGCTGCCCCCTGAAGAAATGGATGCAAAACCTTCACAGCTCTTACTGCTGTGAACTCACTTCAGCTTGTTCCTGGCACCTAATTAGCATTTATTTATTAACATATTTATCAGTTAGAACGGCACCTACAGTGAAAGACTGTGCATAGGTGTTTTGAAGCCATGTTGGGATACACTTGCTCCCTTCAGTACCATGATAGCACAGCTTCTAAACTGGAAGAACCACCCCCATTATAGTTGTCCCATTTCATGTGATACAGGTGGCCTGAAGTGTTCTAAACAAGAGCTGAAGTATTGACCTCCCTCAATATTCAGGACTTCTGAATGCTCATCCCAGACAGAATTAGTGTGTACACATTTCCTTGCAGTAGGTTAGACTGAGAGCTCTGCAATGGTGGGTTAAAATAATTCAGCTTTCCCCATCTGCTCAGACAGCAACACTGTTAGAGAGTCAAGAACAGCAGTTTCAAAATACATCTTTCTCCATTTTTTGTAAACCAAATACTTGAAGAAAACAGAAGAGCCTGGCCCTAAATCCTCAAATAATGGCATGACCTGTCAACTGAAGGGGTTTTTTTGTATGTACAGCATACAAGCAATAGAAACACAACTTGATTTTCCCCTCCATTCCCCTATTCAGATCAGATGCATGATAAGCCAAATGAATCCCCAGCATCACTAACCTTTGTTGTCTGCAGCTATAAATCCCAGGATGTTTTCATGCCTCAGCATCACAGTTTGGTAAATTTCTGCTTCCCGAAACCAGGAACGTTCCTCCCTGGAGGAGAAAATCTTCACAGCAACTTCTTCTCCTCTCCACTTCCCTCTCCAGACCTCTCCAAAACGACCCTTGCCAATGCTTTCTTGAAGGACTATGGTTCTTGCAATTGTTCTTTGAACAAGTAAGGGTAAACCTGAAAAAAAGAAAGAGATTTAACATAAAGCTGAATCACCACACTAACAAAATAAGCACTTCTGAGAATAGAAGTTCCATATTCCACATTAAATTAATGCTCCTGGAATGTACATGAACTATGATGATGATGATGATAGGCTCTGGTGAGCTACATGTCCATACAATGAGGTCTTCAACCTTAAAGACCAGGAAAATAACTACTCAGATACTGTGCTACAAGCTGCCTGGACAGTTATTAAAACCAAGGCACAAACTTCCTTTTAGTTTAGGATTTTGACAGTTGCTGACACAAAGTTTTATTTTCATGAAAAGAGGAAACAAACCATGAAGAAATCAGGACCAGCACTGAGGGGTTTTTTTGGGGGGTGGGTTTTTTGGTTGTTTTGCAAAAGGATCTGGAAAAGGATCATAACTCTCCTAGCAAAGCATTTTAAGAGCACTTTTGCTGCACTGAGTCATTCACTCAATTTATCACTTGATAAACTCAGTTCATTTCTAAGTTAAAGGTAATCCTGCTGTGATACTGCACTGCAGGATAAATGCATCAGCCACATTATCTGCTCACAATACTTTCTTTGGTACATGAGTATTTCACTTAACATTTTATGGAGTAACCTATGATTCCAATAACCACTGTTCCAAGAGTTGACAGAACAACATCTGTACTTCCTTAAACTACAGAAAAGAAATACAAATTAATAGCTCAAGCAACTAGCTCCTGTCCACCTCTGGAGCACTAGAGGACATGTGATCTGGTCCATAGCATTGCTACACTCACGTCTCAGTCTGAGAAATGCAAATTAAAACACTGCTGTGTTCCACTGTTTTGAAATGCAGAAAAAGCCAATTAGAACAACTACAGGCCCAAATTCAACCTTGAAAGTTTAAATTTTGACTTTGCTTGCCAGAGAAAGCTTCCTCCTTTGCAACTCTGTACAAAATCCACCAGCAAATGTTCAATACAAGCTGGTTGTGTACACTGGAAATGGGCCACATGCCCAATGTTTTCTTTTTGCTACAGCTGTTTCAGAAAAGGGTCTGTCTTCAGGTGCACTGTCCCTCTTTAAAAGAGAAAATTCCCATAAATACCCACTAAGCTCCAAAACTTCCAGTCATGAAGCATTAATTTCACATTCCAAGCCCCCAGGCATCAAGCTGGAGCAGGTTTAGAGAAGGGTCAGAGATCAGAGGGCTGGAGCAGCTCTCCTTTGAGGACAGGCTGAGAGAGTTGGGGTTGCTCAGCCTGGAGAAGGCTCTGGGGAGACCTTCTTGTGGCTTCCAGCACCTGAAGGGGGCTACAAGAAAGCTGGGGAGAGACTTTTTATAAGGGTTTGCAGTGACAGGATTAGGGGTAAAGGCTTCACACTGGAAGGGGGAGATTCAGAGTAGAAATTAGGAAGAAGTTTTTCAGTGTGACAGTGCTGACACTGCAACAGGCTGCCCAGGAAGGCTGTAGGTACCCCAAGCCTGGATGTTTTCAAGACCAGGCTAGATGGGGCTCTGAGCAGCCTGCTTTACTGGAAGGCATCCCTGACCCTTTGGATTTCTAGATACTTTCTATTTCCTGCCTGAAGCCACCTACCAATGCTAACCACAGCTTCTTCCCCCTTTGTTTTAGCCAGCTCTTGCTATTTCCTTGCAGCTGTTACTTTGCCATTTATGAGCTGGAGTAACAGGGTGGGATCCCAATCTGTAGAGAATCTGGAGTTGATATTTAGAGATCTGAAAATCCTTCTCTTAGAAGCTGGGGTTTCAGCAGAAGGATCCATTTCAGATATTTCATCAAGCTGCTAGTTGTTTCAGGTCTTGTTTGTCATGGAACAATAGAGCACTGCTAACAGAAGTCAAGACTGAATAATTAATAACAGCTTACTATTCATCATTGCAGAAAATGAAGCCTCCTTCCCTTTTGAGTTGGAGGCTCATTTTGAGTTTTTATCTCTTTTTTTATGATAACACCACAACACAAAACTAACAGAATCTTTTTCATTTGACTATAAACTCTTTTGGGCCCTCAGCATGAATTTAATATCAGAACATGTCATCAGACTCAACACTTCCTTAGCTGTGCCTCTTAGATCTCAATTATTTTGTCTTTTCTGGACCTTTCCATCGTGGTTCTTATAAATTCTTGCCCCAGCAGCATTCCTGTCACACAGCTCAGTTTCTGGCAGGGTTAAGCACTATAACTAGCAGGTCTGCATTCCTCCCTTTAGTGACCCTGTTCCCCAACCCCAGTTTATTCCATGATAGATAAAAGAGAGGACTGTGCACATGCTGTACCAAAGACTGGATTAAAACACACATCTCAATGAGAATCTATTGCTGCAGATATATTCAGGGCACAAGAAAAAATGATTATTGCACTTATTATTTCTTAAGAAATGTTTATTTCACTTATTTCTCTACAATGAGTCTTCACTGACATTGAGTCTACCCAGAAGTAGCTTTTCTAGTCATTTCTTCAGTTAATGATCAATGCAAGTGATTTCACAATATGAAAAAAAAAAAGCCTGATGCCATACAATGCTCTGACATTACCTGACCCAGAGCCTGAAGTTGTCATGTCATAAATTAAATCCTTCAAAGTGGTTCCTTCTGATATAAAGGGGCGATCCAGGGAGGGATCTTCTTCACTTGGCACACGGTGGTGAATTACAGTACGGTTATGACAGAGGTACAGGATCAACATGAGGGAAATGCAGACAAAGCAGACAGGTCCAGCAATGACAGCAGCCAGTTCCACAGGTCCTAGATTAGAGGAGAGTTTTCCTGGAGTAGGGCCTGAAAGTAAAAAGAAATGTTAAAACTCTTTTCATGCGACTACATTTATTGGATTTTCACAACAACCTTCACATTATTTCAATGGATTTGTTAGAAGTTTTCCAGGAATCAAAATAAGCATTACAGAGGACAATGGCAACTATTCCCTACTCAGTTTCCATCTGACTTGCATCTAAGACTTCAACATTGACCCTAATTTCTTTATCCAGAAGGCCAGGACAAGAGGCAGTGGGAGTCAGTTGGAGCACAAGAGGTTTAGGGGAAACACAAGGAAAAACTTTTTCACAGTGAGGGTGACAGAGCCTGGCACAGGCTGCCCAGGGAGGTTGTGGAGTCTCCTTCTCTGGAGACTTTCAAGCCCACCTAGATCTGTTCCTGGGTGACCTGATCTAGGTAACCCTGCTCTGGCAGGGGGGTTGGACTAGATGATCTTTCTAGATCCCTTCCAACCCCTGACATTCTATGATTTTGTGTTTCTTGTTCCACATCCGAGCTGCAGAATCTGAAGTGACTTTAGGTGTCACGTACAGCTTCAAAACTGAAGCTTCCACCCTTCCAGCATTTTGTTTTTCAAATAATCAGATGTGCCAACCCCCTTACCTGGTGTTGGAATGGGAAGTTCTATTTTATTGCAGTGGTCTCTGTCACAGCAATGAGGCAAAGTAATGACTCCATCTCTGGTGGAGGAGGCACAGACGAAGGGTCGGTCGCGGGGAACCAGGTCTGTCTTTGCTATGCACATGCTGTTGTGGATGATTTTGTCTGCAGTCCGTGTCACTGAGGTAAAACACAGCCCATCTGTCACACAAGTGAAGTTGTCTTTTGTACATAGGTGGCAGTAACACTGTAGTGCTGCATTGAGATAAAACACTTGTTAGTGTTGGTCCATGTTCTGAGCGGAGAAACCAATGATTACCAAAAAATTCCAAACACTGGGAGGCATAAACTTTTTTGGTTACATCAACACTGAACTGCCAGGCTAAAGATGAACACTACAGGGTTTTTTAGTAGGATAAAAATACCCAAACAGATCAACAGATAAAAAAATAAGTCAAATTTCAAGCTGAAGTCATCCCTCCTTATACTACTGCATTTTAAAAGGGAAAGGCTGCAATCTCCAGGTAAAGAACTTCCACTACAGTGCCTTAAAGATTTAGACTTCAATAACACTACCCTCTACAGCATGCAATTCTGTTATTTTTGAGCAGAAATAATGCACTTTTTTGCTTCCAATAACCATGGCTATAGCTTTAGTAAGCAGCAGACAGGATGGAGCTTGCTACCCAGGATTAAGAGTTTACATGTTACTCGATGGCTTCAGTTTTGTGCCAAGGAAAAG
This sequence comes from Corythornis vintsioides, assembly GCA_025447755.1. Lineage (NCBI taxonomy): Eukaryota > Metazoa > Chordata > Aves > Coraciiformes > Alcedinidae > Corythornis > Corythornis vintsioides. Next base: position 6,830 of record JAOEGS010006531.1, on the reverse strand, counting down.
GGCACACAAAGGCTTAATCCTCATTACAAAACAAATCCTGGATGACCTGAGAACATACCCTTTCACACAAACAGAATGTGCTTGACACTTGTTATTTCTGAAGCCACAGAAAAGCCTGCCTCACACTACTCCAGCTGTTAGCTGCACTAGTACAGGAGGGAAGCAGGACTGACACACTCAGCATGGCCACAACAATCAGGTTTCATTCTTTACAATGCAGAAGTTCTTGGAGAAGGAAAACGACTTCCCATTTCTTTCTCCATTCCTTCCTGCATTTATAGGAACAAAGTCAAACAGAAAACTGAGCAGTAGCAGCAATATCAGTGTACTGACTCCACTTGTTCATCTCTGGAGAGCAAAAGCTAGAACATCCAAATAGATTAAAATACAGAAATGTATATTAATTTAAAATCTTAACCAATCCTGCCCAAGGCACAAGAACTGCCCTGAGCCATAAACCATTCAAAAACCAAATATTTTGAATCAAAACAAATCATCACCAATTATCCTCTACTGTTACAGAAAAGATTTCATGTCCTTATGACCCACTATAGAAAGATAACTCATGTTTGAGTCACCAGCCCACAGAGCAGTCAGAAAAAGAGAGAAAAAAACCACGAGTGAGATTGCAAAATTTCTTTTATGATCTTCATACTAAACCAAGTTAGCAAGTATACCATGAGAACAGGCACATGGGAAGGTAGTTTAACAAGATCACTTCTGAAGATGTAATTTCCCACTCCCACCCCCCCATGAGAACTAAGGAATGTTGTCTTCTTCAGAGTTTAGCTATGCCAATATTTATTTTCTTGTTGGTATTTCACAGTTGAACAAATTCTTTTTGAACCCATTTAAAATTTCCTGAATTATCCACACATTTATATTCCTTTCACCTTTCTTAACAAGCATGCATATGCATATTTCTTAACAAGATAACACCTCACTTGCTTCATCCATGACTTTTTTTCTTCCTATTTAAATACCAGTTTTGGCTTTTAACTGCCTGCATGTGAATGCCTGCAGTAAGAGACAGATAGTCAGATATTTACACTGAGTCACTGCACAGAGGCCAATTAAAAATGAAGTTTGGATGACCTTGTTAAGCTTATCCACCTCCCTGATAAGGATGTTTTTGTTCCAGCTTGATGCCAGCCTCTTGCAGCCTCCTGCCAAGACCCAGGCTGCTGTCACACACTCCTGAGTGGTCTCCTCAGCACCAACAGATCCCATTGTGCTCCTGAAGCTGCTCTCCAAAACCCAATCTGCCCACCAGCTCCCAGGAATACAGGGATTTGCTGCTCTCTAGAGGAGGGACTCAAAAAAACCCCACCCCATACTAAAAGTGCTTCAGCCCCCTTTCTATTCTCAGCACTTAAAATTCTTCATGCCTCCCAACCCAAGTGGGTAACAAGAGAATTTCCATGGTTTACTAACTGAACTCAGCATCTTCAGCAAGAATCCAATCCAGGAGGAGAGGACACAGAGTCTAAACTTCACCCTCCAGTTATCTGTGTGCAGAAGAACAAAGCCTGACTACATGAGCACACTGTAGATTATCAGGGGGGTGAGATGTCACTGCCCAACTGCAGATAAATCACTTTATTCCTATAGCAAAGTACCTGGACTTACAACTGCCCTCAAACCAAAAAAAAAAAAAACCAACATGTTACTGTTCTCTTGGAAAGAGATATTTTTGCTTTGCCTCCAAGCAGCTCATGTTCTTCTCAAAGAAGCATTAATTTTCAAAACTCAGAAACCAATCAGGTCTCCAAGTTGACTTCAATGAATACATGCATTTCTAGAAGGGGTTGGCAATACCATGTAATGAGAGGACAACTCTGATGTAATCTTCCAGAGCCAGGAATATCTTCCAGCTATGATGCATTTCAGTACACTTGGAAAACACCCTTTAACTCTGCTACCCCTGAAGGCTCCTTGAAAATTAACCCAAAAGAAGAGGGGAAAAAAAAAAAAAGTTTTCACTCAAGTGTTAGTCCATGTTTTCCCTGTGATAATTATTTTCAAATTTATTTTTAAGTATTACTGTTTAGATGGAATGACCAGCATGGAGCTGTACTCATGCCAGGTCATGTTCAAGTGATGTGAGGCAAGAGAAACTGAAGCACAGTGAAACGAACCTAATGAAGATACAACCAGTGACAAAGCACAGAACAGACCCCTGGGATCACCCCAGAACAGACCCCTGGGATCACCCCAGAACAGACCCCTGGGATCACCCCAGAACAGACCCCTGGGATCACCCCAGTAAGTGAGTGTTGTCCTGACCACATTCCCTCACTGCACCATGCCCATTCCACACAGTCACTGCTGCTTTCTGTGACTAAGCAGGCTAACAGTGAGACAGTGTGGTTACAAAGAGGGTGTGTGCATTATGACACAGATCATGTCACTGAAGTTCTCAACAGCAAACTTCTCAAACTTCAGTCTGATTTAATAACAACCTCTTATGCTGGATAGAATTACTTGGGTAATTTCTCATGCTCAGGCTCATGTTGAGAGTTTTGTATTCCCTTTCTACAAGTCTTCTGTGGGTGTTGTCACCTGGAGAAGCCACCAGTCAGCAAGCACACAGCATGAATGGAAAACACACACTACACAGCTTGAGAAGAGTGAAGCTGCTTCCCAAGAGCTCAGACACACAACGTGAAAAGAGAATTAACTACATCCTACCCACCACCACCAGGTACCTGTCACTGTTGTCCATTTGAAGTTAGAAAGCTGGACAGAGTCCCAAAGCTGTGTGAGAATTGCACAAGCCCCTGTGAATCACTGTATGGTATTTGCTGAGATGCTGGAGACCTGCTCCAGGCAGCTTGGCACAGAACACTGCCTTCAGCCAGGGAATTTCTGGTAGGAAATCAGATGCTGAAATACTGTCAAATACAGTTCAAAGGATGCTACCAGATGGTACTACAGCAGCTGACACTTCTGAGGTGCTCTTAAAAACCAAGGCCACCTCACATCTCATTATCAGCAATTATCAAACCTGGTATTCTTTTTTTTATTTAATCCTATAGCTTTGCTTTAAAATCTTAAAAGACAGGGTCAGGCCCCCAACAGCAGCATTAAGTTGAAGAAGAAACTTCAGGTCCCTCTCTTGTGATGTTTTAACTCTTCTCTCATGGAAAACACCATTTTTGAAGCCAAAGTTTCACAAGAAAGAGCTTCAATCAGAACTCTTGGTTCCACAAGAGAATTCCAAGGATAAAGGAGCAAGGCTATGATGTGCAAAAGACAGCAGTGGATTTTGGGGAGATGAGCAAGAGGGCTGTGGCATTTACTGGGAGTTTTTCCTCTATCCAGTAACACTTGCCAGAAGTAAAAAAGCACAATTCAGGAAGATGCCATCACCTTTCTATCCTCTTATTCAGACAGTCCTCTCAAAATTACACCTGATTACACTCAACTCTTCTAGCTCAAGACACAAAGTTTAGCACTTGCAGTATCTGGAACATGGGTAGCTTTTTTAAGCCATAATTCATGACTTTCACCAACTCAATCTTCTCACAAAGGCACTAATTAACTGCTGTAAAGTGACAGCACTCTGGATATCCCATTTTCAGATCAACTTCCACTTATGTTTCATCCATCTTTGTTCAGCAAAACTTCCACTTCCATTTTTTTGTATTCAAAGTGATGTACTCAAGAAAACAAAAAACTGCTTTAAGGCACTATCCTCAACTTTCAAGTAATGAGAATGCCTTGTGAAAAATCCCAGCTTCCAAAAAGTGATGTTATACTCTCTGGAGTGCAGTTGCCAAATGGTACTGAACAGGTTTTTTTTCCATTTCATCCATAAAGCTCCTCACAGATAAATTCATCCCTCTTCCAGCAAGATGCATTAACATGTTGTTTCTAGTACCTTTCATAGAACAGCATGCATCGAGAAGACAAAATAAAGTTAAAATCAAATTACTAGCTCATAATTTTACTAACATGATGAAAACAGAATAAAGAACTCCTTCATTTGTACTTTCCAATTCATTTCAGTACACAAAACAGATTCTCCTCTTTGTTGGCAATTATGTGAATGCAAGAATTTCCAAGAGATGACTCCCCAGAACTCTGGGAACACCAAACCATGGCTCAGACAGCTAAAAAAAAAAAAAAAAAAAAAAAAAAAAAAAAGCTGAATTTCAGGCATTGTCTTATAAATTAGGTCTGTTGCAGAGTCCAGCTAGCTGCTGTGATTCCTGACACCCCTGATATCTACCATATATATCCATACCAACCCTCTCAGCAGGCCAGGCCACCCTGCAGTAACACAGAGTACTGCAGAACAGCAACAGCAGAAGCAATCAGAGAAGGTCTGACTTTTGTCAAACCATGATAAGAAGTAAGCAACAGCAGCCAGATCAGACCTTGGGCTTTTGACAACTTCTTTAACCCCTTCACCAGTACCAGGACCTATTACCAAGATCAAGAACACTGGATTCTCCCCATTCCCTTGGGTAAGAAAAACTCTTTTTAATTAAACCAGTAGTTTAATTAGACTATTGGGGTTTTTTTCAGCACACCACCACTTCTAACCTTATGCTCCACAAACCTCCCTGAGCAGCATGTTCCAGGCTCTGTCACCCTCACACTGAACAAGTTTTTTCCTCATGTTGATGTGGAACTTGCCATGTTTGTGCCCACTGCCCCTGGTCCTACCCCAGAGCACCACTGAACAGAGCCTGGCCCATTCTACTCCACACCCATGCTTCAGATATTTGTAAACATTCACAAAATCCCCTCTCAGGCTTCTCTGCTCCAGACTAAACAGCCCCAGGGCTCTCAGCCTTTGCTCAGAGATGTTCCAGTCCCTTAATCTCCCTCGTAGCCTCCATTGGACTCAGTCTGGAATTGCCCTGTCCCTCTTGAACTGTGGAGTCTAGAGCTGGACACAACACTCCAGACGTGACCTCACTAGTGCAGAGGGGAGGAGAACCTCCCTCAACCTGCTGGCCACACTTTATGAGCCCCAGAAGACCACTGGCTTCTTGTCCCAAAGGGCCCATTGCTGTTCCAGGGATAACATTGTCCCCCAGGACTCCAAGGTCCTTCTCCATGGGGCTGCTTTCCAACAGGTCAGCCCCTCATCTCTACTGATGCAGGGGGATTTTTCTCCCTACACCTGCCCTTGTTGTATTTCTCTCTGCTGAATGGCAGCACATCTCTGGTGTGTCAGACACTCCTCCAGTTTCACATCCACTCTGTGCCTTCATCCAGGGCATTGATGAAGATGTTGAATGAGAACTGGACCCAGCACTGACCCTTGGAATCACCACTAGTTACAGGTTGCCAACTGGACTCTGCACCACTGATCACAATCTTCAATAAGAGTATCAGCAAAAAAAAAAAAAATAATAAAAAAATAAAAATTAGTACAGCAATTTTCCTTTAAATAAAATTTTCTTGACAGCACAAGTATCACCTTAGATTTTATTACTAATAGTATGGTAAAAACCCAGATCAAAGGATGTCTTGAGGCTGTAATTGAAGAAGAAATCATGGTGCTTCTCCATTGCCTCCTTAAAACCCAAATCAATATACAATCCAGCTACAGAAGAATTGAGGAAGTAGACAGATTAAAAAATCCAGATTTTTTTTGTATCTGTCACCATCAACTCACTACAGGTGAAAATGACATCTAAACAGTTTGGGAGTATGGTTTCTATAACACTGGGACATCTGGCTCAAACTGCTAACCACAGAATAAAACAAGATTTAATTTTTTTTCCTTTTTAATGGAAAGTTACTTCTACATTTCCAAATGCTATTCAGAAACCATTTACATGGATTACTCTCCCAGAGGGCACAGAAGGGTGAAGGAGCAAACCCCATTTTCCTGTACAATATTCACCAAGGAATTTCTTCCCGCGTGTCTTCTTGATCCCAAAGAGCACTCGGGCGGCTCTGTAACTCAACATCACCTACCCAAACCTCCACGATACGGCGTGTAACGGAGCTTAAGCATCTGACGTGGGACTGCCGGGAGTCCCTTTACCTTCCACACCTCCAGCAGCCGCCTCCGTTCGTCTCTCCTCCCCCGGGGCACTGTCTGGAGCGCAGCCCCGCAAGGCACGGCCGCCTATCCCCGGCTCGTAGCCGCGGCCTCCCCGCCCGGGGAAGCTCCTCGGGGCCGCTCTGCCAGTAGGGAGAGAAGGGAGGCGGCTTCGCCACTCCAGGAGGGTTCACCGGGCTGAGGGGCGCGGGAAAGTTACCCCGGGTAGCTGCTCCCCTCACTCCCGGGTGTCCCCATTCACCCCTCACCGCCCCACCAGGAGTAGCCGCCGCTTCTCTGCGCGGCTCCTCCGCCAGAGCCGCCTCCGCGCTCGGCCAACAAAGGGCCGAAGGGTCTCCGGGCTCCGCCAGGCTCGGGCACCGGGGTGAGGAAGAGGCGACTCCGCCCCTGCCGGCCCCTCCGCCATGTTGTTGAAAGGAACCGACGGGGACCCTCAGCCCCCCTACCGCTCTCTTTTCCTTCCCCCCCCTCCACCCTTCCACCCCTTCTCCGCCCCATACACCGCCTCACCCGCTCCGTCCGCCCGGCCTGCCTCCTTCCTTCCCCTCACACAACACGCCGCTCACTCACCGGCCGCCCCGCGGAACAGCAGCGCGGTCGCCGCCGCCACCAGACACCGCAGGGCCCAGGGCCGCCGAGCGGCCGCTGCCGCCGCCGCCGCCATGGTCCGGTCCTGAAGCCGCGGAGCCAAGAGAGGGGAGGGGGGAAGGGGGGGGGAGAGGGGAGGGGGGGGGCGGGCACGCGCGCGCGCGCACCCGTGCGCCAGGATTCGGGCCTCCCGCAACCCCCCCCCCCACCCGCC
>JAOEGS010006530.1:53108-66694 GCA_025447755.1 Corythornis vintsioides | reverse complement strand
AATAAATAATAAAATATATTAGTAAGAAGATCATTTCAATAGTTTGGAAGGGAAAACCAGGATTAAATCATCATTTTGTAGGTAAGAGCTTTTTACACCACTGAAGCTGACAGACAAATAAAAAAAAAAAATAAAATAATTAAGACAAATTCCCAAGACTTCAAAAGGCAGCTGAGGGGAGAGAGTTTTAACATTGAAGAAAATTTAAATGCCTCGCATGGCGACACGAGTCATTTCCATTTTTATTTTATATATTTAATTTTAACGACATCCCTCATTTTAATTTTTATTTCGAGCCGATTTTGTTGCTCCCAACAGTGCCAGAAAAAGTGTTTCCAATCCAATCCAATCCAATCCAATCCAATCCCCCTCCTGGCAACAAAATGGCCGCTCCACTGCCCACCCACCCCCAGAGCTGGCAGCAGGGAGAGGGGCCTGTACCATTGTGCGGGAGTTGCGGTGCCCTTTGTAAACCATCTTGATGAGGGGGCGTCTGATGTTGAGGGTTTCCAGCTCCTCCATCTCCTTCCTTTCCTTCCTCCTCCTGAAGAGCTCCTGAATGCGGGCCACGGCCGAGCGCCTGTGAACGGCAGACACACCAGCACTGAGAGGCCCTCTCCAGACACTCAGTTGGGCTCTAAGAAAGGGCTAGGGAAGTAATGAGCACTCAGACACACTCTCAGTTTGGAACAGACACCAACATTACCCCAAATGCAAAACTGCACACTTGGATTTTTTTTTTTTCCATCCTGGCTTAGGACAAGAAGAGCATGCAAGACAGTGGGAGGTCAAGTGAGAGAGGATTTGATTCCCTCTCTGAAGGCCAAACTTCAGCTGTTGGTAAAATTCACACACTACTTGATTCTTCAATACTAGAAAATTTCCTTAAATCTATTTCTTTTCACTATTTCTGCATGACAAGGCTCAATATTTAGACAGCTCAAAAAAGGAAAGAGATGTGCTCAATTACTACAGTAACCATCCCATACTGACCTCAGCAGTCAGTGTCACTCCCAGAATGGACAGGTATAGATTTTAGCAGAATGAAAAAAGCCAAGCTATGACAGGAATTTATAGCATCCTGAAAAGTCATTTGAGCCAGAACTGGATATATTTGCAACCTCACTGCACTGCTACCACTAAGCTGGTAATCTGAATTTGTCCACAAATTCCTGTGTTATGGTGCTTGAGTCACAGATCCTGGAGACTGGCAACAAGCCCTCTTTTCCAGACAAAACCCCACCAGATCTAGCTTATCCTAATCCTAGTAGTCAGTGGTCTGATTAGATTTTTGTTTCATGTTTGTCATAGGAGAAAGCTGGACCAAAAAAAATGGGAAGTGTTTTCCTAGAGCTAGGCAAAGGAGGAGAATTAATGCAAGTAATGAGTCATTATTAAACAAACAAACAACAAACACAAAACCAACCAAAATACTGCCATACTAATAGTGATACTGCTAAGTTTTTAAAGGATATTTTAATATTTTTATAGAAACTAGAAGGTAGAAATTACTAGCCAACAGATCTGCTTAGCAATGGACTCTCTATTACAATACAGTCCTTAGAATTTTGTCTAGCAATCCCAGAAAAAACAGATGACTACTACTACTTTTGTTATTTTATCCCCCCCAAATCTAACACCTAGGCCCTTTTCTAGTTCTTTCTTCTTACACTGCACTAAATATAATATGTTATTTAGTCCTTATAATATATGGAGTCTCAACTTTAATTTTCAACAGGTTTAAGAACAGGGTTCTTCACAAAGTTCTTCACTCAACAGAGGAAAAAAGAAAAGCCCATGTTCTTTATCTTTAAAGACCACAAGAGCCTTTTGGTTTCAGCAGCACTCCTGTTAGCCTTACAGCTATCACTTGCTGTGATTGCTACTGGGATTTTCAGTGTATTTACCCACATTTAGTAATTAACAGAAGTTGTGCAGTGAAAAAGCTGAGAGTTAAACACAACGATTGGCAAAGCAGTGAACTGATGAAGCTCTTTGCAGCAGGGCTGCTTGCTAGATAGCAGTAGCAAGTCTTGGGGTTACAGAATGGTACTAGAGTAACTGGTGATCCAAAGTAGTTTCTTGCATAATTTTTCATTCTAGCATTTCTAGAAAAAAAAATAATGATGTCCTCCTCTAAATTCCCCCGAGCTTAAACACAGACATTACAAAAAAAACCTCAAGACTCAGCAGTAAGAATCATGCATTTTAAAATAAAGGCAGAAGCAACTTTTGGTAACAACACTGTCAACTAAATTAATTCCTAAATTAATTTAAAATCCTGATTCGGGGTCTTACTTTAAAAGGCACAAATGGGATTGGTTTTTTGTTACCTTCACCAGGGAGAATGCAGCCAAGCACACACAGCTCTGTGATACTGCTACTGGACACTGGTGACATACTGGTAAAAGCAGGAACCTGGAGAAGCAAATCTTCTCCAGAAATATAAATAAGAGCCCAGTCTAGTGATATTTCAGAACAAAGAACATTACAGGGAAAAAATACTCTCTCCAGGAGGTATTACTTTTCTGTACCTGTACATTTTCTACACATAATCTTCTAAATCACACAAAGGGGGGAATTCCAACTAAAATCTATGCAATTTCCATAGATTAACAATTATATCACTAGGTTTTTCTTATTCTATGTCACATATTGCTCTTCTTTTTTTCTGAGACACATGTACACCTCACTTCCCAATCTATGTTACTCAACAATTTCTGCCTCATTAGCCATTCAAGTTTTAAAACAATTGTCATCCACTAGTTAGAAGTCAGTATTAGCAAAATGGTTTTTTTTCTCCCAAAGAGGGAAAACTGAGTAAATATCCACCAACTAAAGCTGTACACAATCTACAGGAATTCTGCTACAAAGTCTGTTTTATTAGATCTCCAGGTGTAGTGGCTGCCACAAAATCCATCTGGTGCCTCAGATAACCCTGCTCCTTCCAAACCCATTACCGAGACCTGTCATCTCCTGAGCTGGGCTGCAACAGGGTGGCTGTGGAGCTCATGTGCACTTGCTTCCCTCTGCCACCTCTCTTCTCAGCTCTGGAATGACTATTGATTCCTCCACTATTAAGGATTTTTATCACTTAAGTTTCCAGATTGACTTCCACAGACAAACCTTGTCTCCTTTAGCAAGTACCAGAAACTCTGGTTTCTTCTCTTCTGAGTTAAGATTTATTATTGGGTTTTCCTGCCTCTTGCTGCCATCTTTTCATTTGAACTGTTTTCCCTGTGCAAAACAATTAATTCAGAACCTTTATCTCTGATGCCTTATGATGGTTCCCTCATTGTCTGTGTGGAGAAATCCACCTGCCAGCTACCACAAATTTCAACTGCATGTCTTCACAAGCTGGCAAGCAAAAAAATCACAGAATGCATTAGGTTGGAAAGGACATTTAAAAGTCATCATTAAAGTAGTTTAAATAATTTAAATTTAATTTAAAAATAATTTCATTATTATTTATTACTTATAATTTTAATTGCCAGATAATCACATTGCTTTAGAAGATTCTAAAGCTACAGAAGAGATTTACTACTGCTGTCAATTTTCAAGCATTAAGTCAATTCCAAAAGAAGGTCAAAACCACCACGTTAACAGCACAATGACTCTACCCTAAAGCCCAAGTTACTTGCTGCTGGTCACATAAAAAGAAATGTAATTTTTCATTTCCCAGCTTTCCAACACAGTGTTTCAACTGTTCTCAGTATTTTAAAATATTTTCCTGATATGCTACAGATTGACTATGAAAATAGGAGAAAAATCCACTGATGAAAAAATGCCACGTTGAATGCATCATTCATTTTTATATTCAATTTATAACAACATGAAACAAATATTCTGTGCTGAAGAGCTAAATAATTCCATAATAAACACGTTTAACACAAAAAGAATGCCTTTTGGGAAATGTAAAGTACAAAATATATATATTACTGAACCTTTAAGACAGTTGCCAAGTGAAACCTGTGTATTGCAATTGCAGCTCAGACTGGAGCTAAGACAAACAGCCCAAGTCTGCACTAGTTCCCTGTGGGCATTTAAGACACAGGAGATAGGCTAAGTCTTAGGAAAGCACTACCTGAGCCCTTCCCTTTCCAGCCACACAAAGCCAAGATGTTAATTCCCATGCTTAGAATTCCATGCCATTTCCCCTCTATACAGCCTTTGACATTTAATTACAGGTGGTTCCTGCCTCTTACAGTGTGTGGCCATATGATGGAGTGACTTTTTCATTTAAATTCATTTAAAAAATAAATACTGTACAAGATTGAGCATATATCTTGCTAAATATGTACTCTAAAATACAGCTTTATTAATTGTGCTGTTTCATAATCTTGGTCAGGCAAGAAATATTCATGTTCTTTGAAACATGTATTCTTATATTTTGGTCCAGAACTGGGTGTTCTCTACTACCAGACAAAGCAAGTAAGCAGTGGCACATGCAAATAGAACACGTTCCTCAGCAGCTGAATAAAAAAAAAGGTATTTGCTTTTCATAACCTGCACACATTTCATATTCCATTAATTTCTATGGTACACAATAAAAATGTTAATAGGTTGTTAAAGGTAAACATTGCCATTTCTCTTCAATTTCCATGCATACATGCAGCTAAATAGAACTCAAGCAATATGCTCTGGAATTCATTGCATTTCAAGTATAGCAATTATTAAAATGCCAGTTAGATACCAAATAAAAGAACCTGAAAAATCCATTCTATGGCAATAAAAAGGAGGAGGGGAGGAAGAAAATAATTAATTACCTCATTATTCTATCACCTATCGCTGTTCCTCTGATATTATATCTAGTAAAGGGAACAACAACTGAAGTCATTCAAAAATGCTGGGCATCATGTTTGTAAAAGGTTAGCATCTATTACAAAATGTGCTTTACAGATTCCAACTGAGAAGGCACCTTCTCCTCAATGTGTTAGTATATGAGACTACTTGGATTTCAGCAAAAATAGTATTCAGATTACAGAACAATACACAAGGTTGATGTTATAAAATGCAGTAATTCTTCAGATGACAGCAGAAGTGGAAGCAGCTGCATAATCATTTCCATTTTACATTCCTATCTGTTTGAAATTCTGATCTGCTAGTTTAACATTTCCCAGACTTAGCCTCACAGATGGGTTTCTGTCAAAGTCCAAACAAAATGATTGCATTTATTTGTGTGGGAAAGCAGCCCTCAGAGCTGTTTTGACTAATTTGTAAAAAATTAAGATCAATCATTAATAATTGCACACACTCTCTATGAAGAACATACATTTTGCATGGATTTTTTTTTTCCCCCTATATATTACAAAGTTCATGTGGCTTGCCTTAGCACCACACTATCTCTGTTCCAACTGAATTTGCCAGACTTAGTAAGTTTTAAAGATAAACTATGTACCTACTTCAAGGCTTCAAAACCTGCAGATCTCCTTATATTTGCAAGAGGCTTCTTTTCCTGTGGATTCTCTAAAATGCCCAGCATCTTATTTTCTCTGTTGAGCATCTAGCTAAACTGCTCTGCTGTACAAAACAGATTTTTTTTCATTTAGAAATATCCTGTGAAGTTCCTTACACAATTTGTTAAAAAGAACATGTAGCCCAATGACAATTAAAAAATAAATCACTTTAGAGCTTCTTTTATCACTGATCTTCACTGTTCTTACAGTGATGCTTAGTGGCTACAGAAGAACATTGGATGTCACATTCCTATTTCTTTCAAAGAAATATCCTTCTGTGTGAAAACTCCTCCTATCTGGTTTCTAGTCAACATTCATCTGACTTAAGCAATTTATTGACCAAGGGATCATAGGTTTTTCTACACATTTTGCTGCTACTCTTGTAAGTCCTTTTCAAGACACTAAAGCAAGTGCAAAATTTGTGCTTCCTTATCTGATGCACAGTCCTTCCTGACAGTTCAATTTCTAATTTAGTTATGAGAAAACTAGCTATGCTCACTGTGTTTTGAGATTTCTAAGCATCCACAAATAGAGATTATGTCCCTTGTAAGTATTCTTAAATCACGAGAGAGAGAAAAAGAGAGAGAGAGAGCCCCCCAATCCTTGGCTTGAAAACACTGTAAATTGGATTTGTAATTCAAATAATGGAAGCTCTGTAATCATTAGATTTGAAAAATTAACAACATTCTATTCATATATCTGAAATCTACATCCATCTGACTAAAAATAAGTAAGACAGCAGCAGTGAGTTCACTATTTAACTGCAGGTACTGTCAGCAGAGCTATCAAGAGGGTATTTCTACCACTTCTGTTCCTTAAAAGGAAGTTGAAGATGATGATTGTTCAGAGTGCAAAAAGAGAATCCTATCCTATTCTTAGTGGAGAAAGTTGTACTTTACAGTGGGACAACAATTCTGAGACAGTTTCCTACATCTTTATTTCCCCAGCTGCAGAGCTTGTCCTCAATAGTTAACAGGAATATAAAAAACATAACCTAAGGAAACATAAAACTGGTTGTAGATAAGACCAGCAATGCTATCAGCTGGAAAAGGCTAATTAGCATTCAGTTTCAGAAGGCTATAGCCTCTTCTTTTTGTCCTAGAGAAAACTTCTTTTTTCCCCCAACTGCATAAAATAGGCTGACAAAAGGCACATTATTGCAGGGGAGCCTTAGAACCTTCTACAGAATGAGAAAAAAAAGCCCCAAAGCAACTCCTCCCCCTGATACTCTAGAGAAAGAAAACCATACTTTATTACTTCTATATTAATGCCATTAATTATTTTATAGGATGACACATTGGAAAGAAAATTATTAGATAAACTTGAGAAAATGAGATTTAGTAAAGGAATTGTTAGGTAACACAATTTGCTAAGTGAGAAAAGAGAAAACATAAGCCTATAGGAAGCATCCTGGTGGAGTTAAGCACCAGTCTTGCAGGCAGTTTTGTTTAATAAATTGCTAATAGTCTTTGAGCAAAATGTAGGAATGTATTCATGCAGTGCACTGAGGACATGAGATTGGGGAACTAGGAATACAGAGGGACTGTAGGACCTTGAGAAAAAGAGGTGGGTAGAAATTCAGTAGTATAAAATTGACAGGCATACACTTCTGAGCTTCCTTCTGGTGAAAGATAAGAACACATTAATTAGAAATGACAAAGTAGGGAAGATTTCAGTACACTAACTGACCCCTGTCTGACCACAAGGCACACTGTGAGACAGGCAGCAAGGGAGAAGGATGTAACTACAGCTCACTGGCTCACAGAATCTTCTCCACACCCAGAGTGATGCTCACACCATCAGTCCTAGCACAACCCAGCCAGTGCAGTGTGCTTAAATCTGCTCTGCCAGAGCAAGGGAAGGAGTGGACCATGGAGAGGCATGGCCAGGCACCAGGGTGATGGCAGGAAACCCACACACAGTTACTGCTAAGAGGGAGAAGAATTTGGCACTCAGTCTAGTGAGACAAAAGCTGAAAATGGACAGGCTGAGCATCATTCAAATGATCATCACTGGGCATGAAAAAATCATTTCAATCAAAACGTTGGCACAAAATTAGTCCATTTTTATTCACTATGGCAGCAATGTTTTGTGGTGGCTTCCTTCTGTTTAAGGGGCCACAGGGCTTTTATCTACATTTGATTAGTTTATGAAAAAGATTATATGCTGGAACAACTGCTGCAGTAGTAGATTCCCAATTCCCTTTCCTCTGTTTCACATCAGATAGAAATACTAAGAGGGCATACAGACCACCAGTGCTTGCTTTCTCTAAGAAATTGGAAAACTAAATTCCTTTGAGCACACATAGAATGGCTTTACTTCAGTATCTGTGAGGTCATTTAGAAACTCCTGAAACCATAAGTAGGGAACATAGAGGAAATGTTACCTGTATGCTCAGAAGTGAAACTAGAAAACTTCACTGCTTGCACACACACAAAAGCAGAACAAAATTAATTGGTCAGGCATTCAACCTGAGTAATGAAAGCCTGGAGGCAACCTTAAACCAGCACTGACTACACAGCAACTTCTGCCAGATTTTATTTGGGGGGGGTGAAGAAAAAGGTAGAGGGGTTGCATAAATAATTGTAATTATATCATTGAATTGAATGGTAAATTGAAAACTGCTACAGGAAGAAATCACACTGCACAAAAAGAAGGGGAAAAAAAAGGACATGGGATGAAGTGCAACTTGATTTAGGATTTCCCCACTAGTTGGAAGTTGCAAGCACAGTAAGATACCTGCAAGTGTCATTCTTACTACATTGCTACTAAACTCTTAGAGTTGCAGAGACAACATAAGGTGCATGAAGAGAAGCTAAGGATGCTGCTCAAAACCAGGAATGTTGCAGGGCTTTTCCCCAGCTTGCTCTTTGATGAACACTGGGAAAACTCTGCCATTTGATATTTGTCTACAATTACTTAGCATAACACAAAGTCAATGGATGAAGACAGGATCTGTGTATATTGGCTCTGCCATTTAGTGAGCAGAATTACTCATGCTAAGAAACCACTGACTGTTCTTTTTGTTCCTACTGACAACATTGTGGCTTACAACTTTAACTGAAAATTATTTTAAAACTTTTCTACATACCACTATCAAATTCTTTATGGATTCCCACTGAATACATATTGTAAAGCTTCCTGGAAATATCTGCATTGGTAAACAATGAAAATAATAGGAAGATAATGCTGCCTTTAAAGAGAACAGGAGTGAAGCTAAGGCATCTGTCACTAAAACAAGTAAAAAAAGGATTTTCCCATGTCTAGTAATAGAGATTAAATATTACAGCTTTTAAAAAGCCCAAGAATTGAAATGAGTGAACAAAGGTATTAAACCAGCAATATCAAACTGGAGGCAAATTTTACTGAATGATCAAACAACTATGTACAGCTGTTCATATTTTACAAGAAAAAAAATACACAAAGCTTACTGAGTCTTCTGTCAATAACAATGACTAGTAATCTATCTACATTTTTTTTACTACCATATATATATTGAATAAAAAACAAAAGGAAAAGGATAACAGATTCTCCTTCAGAAAAAAAAAAGTAGTGAGGCTGAAAAATTGAAGACATCAGTCTTGATGTGCCTACTCCAAAGACAGCACTGCTGAACAACAACAGTTACAAGCTCTTGCTTTGCCCAAGTAAGAACCCCTAAAGCACAGCTGGAAGAAAATGTAGGTCCCAGTATCCTCCATACAAACCAATTAACTTTCTATACTTGTGACTACAGGGAGAATAATAAAAAAGGAACTCCAAGTATTTAGCACTGAGGTATTCAATAGGCAAGAAAAAAGCAGAAGCAGGTATTAAATCTGCAGGAGCTTGGCTGGCTAGGAGTGAAAACACAGCTATCTTACATAGCAGCAAATCAGACTCAGCCATCAAGCTCTTGCCTAGTTGTCAGAG
This sequence comes from Corythornis vintsioides, assembly GCA_025447755.1. Lineage (NCBI taxonomy): Eukaryota > Metazoa > Chordata > Aves > Coraciiformes > Alcedinidae > Corythornis > Corythornis vintsioides. Next base: position 57,326 of record JAOEGS010006530.1, on the reverse strand, counting down.
CAACTTGTTTTCATCAAGAGTAGGATCTGCTTTTTAACAGCTCTTTGGCAAGAACTAGCAGAGATAAGTGTTCCCCTAACCTGTGTCCTGGTCCTCCTCGATACCTCGCCCCTGGGATCAGCACAGGATCATCATCACTGTCATCAGTTTCTTGGAGAGCTGAGGTCCTGGTAGAGCACTCCTCTGGAGTTGCAAGCCCTGAGGGTTCTGGGTGTGGCTGAGGTTCATCGTTTGCAGCAAGGGAGTTGGCAGTGGATTCAGCACTTTGGCTTGAAACTTCTTGATTTGTGCTTTTTTCACAGGAGGCTTCTTCCTCTAGATTTCCAGAGATACTGTCAATATTGGAATCATTTTCTTCTGACTGGACTTCAGAGTGCTCAGGATCAGGTTTATCCGATGCAGCTAACAGAAAATATTGGGGAAAAGAAGTCCCAGCATGAATGATGATAGCCTGGTTTAGATGTTATAGATGTCACAGAAATTAACTCACACATGCTGAGTTTATACTGGAAATTTAGTTTTTAATTCTCTACTTCATAAAACTATGCTTGAAATAGATACACATACTTGCTTCTGTTGTCTCCACAGTTTCATCTGTAGTCTTTAGTTCTTCAGTACTTGCATCTTCCTTGTGAGATTCCTCAGGAACTCCTGAATTAAATCATTTTATATTAAATCACATTATTTCGTTTAGATACACTTATATGATGTAAGAAAAAAATTAAATTGAACTAGCACACCTAGAGTAAATCCATCAAAGTAACTCCCTCCAAAGTCCCTCTACTGGAATCTCAGGCACTAATCACATAAAAGTCAGTATATATAAACCTATTTAGTTGCTCAGGTCAATACACTAACAAAGAATAAAATCTCTCTTTTTTTCCTTAATACACTTAATATTCTATGCTATGAGAACTTTAGCTGCAAAAATAGCATTAGTACTCTTGAAAGAGATGACAGCTTACTGAAAGCTCTTACTTTTGAAGACCAAAATGAAGGAATTAAAAACAAACAGACAAAAAAACCCAACCAACCAAAAGAAGGAAAAAAACCCCAACCACCAATAATTTGTCTGGAACCAGTAATTTGAGCAACATCTAATACAGAGAAAGCTTGAAATGAACTCAGCAAAATACCTAGCACTTGTTTATGATGTCAAAGAGCAGTTGTTCTATTTTTTGATATAAATTGAGGCAGAGTGTAAGCTCTTAAGGAGAAAATAAGTGTTAAAAACCTATCTAAATTAAATCAACTGAAGTTAATTTTGTTTATTTGCAAGCATGTCAGGCTAGTATCTTTCTATCCTACAAAGCCTCCTGCTCCATTATGGCTGTATTCTGCCTTCACATGGATATGCATGGGACTCCTTGGTTTAATGGTAAGTCATGAACACAGGAGAGCAGAATTTTCACCTTCCCATTGCAGAAACAAAACTGTATCTTACTTGTTTCTTCATCTTCAAGACCTGACTCTTCTGAGGCTTTTTTCACAGAGTCTTCTTGGCCTTCAGTTTTGCAATGACTCCCACTCCCTCTAGAGCTTGAATTTGTGCTGCTCCTGGCAACATAAAAGAAACTTCATTTAGAAATCATGCACATAGATCTTTGCAATAGCACAACCTGACCACCAACCATCACCTGCAGCACTGCAATCTCACAATTCAACAACTGGCAGCAGCTACAACCAGAAATCATCACAGCAATTCCAAAATTTTATGATGTCCATTGCCACTCATCCCACACTCCTCCTCTGCAAAGAACCTTGTTCTCTCTTGCCCATCTTTGGTTTTGGATCTGTTATGCTAACGCTGTTCCTCTTGTGAAACTTGCCTATCCTAAAACATTAATCAAGATAACTTACAAAACTAAAGGTAGAATCAGTTGAAAGCATTACAGGAAAACTCATTCTTTCAATGTGTGCTGGTTTTGGACTTGAAATAGAAACACAGTCTAACAGATTGGTTGAACATAACTGTTACAGCATTTCATATTCACAGGGGCAAAGTCTTCATTCTTGTGAAAACACAAAGATCACTATTTCACTAATAGATAATAATCACTATTTCAAGTTTCCAAACTGCTATGGGCAAGGTGTATATTTAATGGTCTGAAGCCACAGCACTTCAGAGCAGCTAAATTTGGTAGACTTTTGTCCCCCCAGTAACATGCCAATGAGAATTTCTATCTCCTAATAGTTTTAAAAACACAAGGAAAAGAAGAGAAGAAAGAGGAGTTAAAATAAGGATTGGGGTTATTTTGGGAGATCCTGAAATGCCACAGTGAAAGACTTTGCTTCAAAACCAAGTGAGGCCAGTTAGACAGTGTGTGTTCATTAACTGAAAATGATGCCTTTGTGGAAATATCAAATCAGTCCTCAAAGGAGGTATCTTAACCATATGCATTCATCAACACTCCTCAGGCACAGAAATACTAATTTCACTGGTTTACAACTCAGCAACTCTGGCATAGAAAGACTAATTTGCAGAATAAGCTTGGAGAAATCTGTTAGAACAGAGAAGTGCTAGCCCCAGGACTAACTTTCCATCACTTTACTAAACTGCTTTAGTAAGATATTAATATTATGCTAGGGTTTGATGAAGAAAGCATCTTCAAATTATGTTCACTTTAAAAAGATTCACAGTAAATACCACAAAAACCTCATGCCTAAATTTCATGTTACAGTATGACTCTTATGTTCTGAATGCATTAGGGACTACAGTGATTGCAGATTTTCAACATACACCTAAAATATACATACAGCATATAGAAAAGTAATTGATCTGCATCTATGCTGGACAAGTGCTGATCAAGAATGAGGCAAAACCAAAATTAACTTCTTACCACTCATCAGTGAAGTCCAGTTTTATTGTGCTTGTAGTTGTTCCTTCTGTACTGTAGTGCAAGCTTAAAACTGGTTCCCCTGTTCCTGTCCGTGGCTCTGTAAATATTGGGTTGATAAAGTTTGGACAGGCATCAGTAACACACAAAAGTTGCTATAATTCTGAAGATTCATCATCCTAACAAAGGCTAAACGTGGTAGTAACACATACAGGGTCATTTAAGATCTCTTGCAGCCCAAGCAAAATGTTTAGAAGTTTCAGTATGGACACACCAAATCTGCAATGCTTCAAAAACAGCCTGAAATTATTTGTATTTTTAAGAGCAAACAAAGAATATGCTGCCCTTGAACATGCAGATAAATGAAACTGCTGATACGTACGTGTACACACAGTATTATCCTTCACAAGCAGACCCCTTTTCTAGCAAGTATATTAATAAGAAAAATGGAAAATATTGGTGGAAGGGGTAAGTGCTCAGTCTTTCTTGCCTCATTAAATAGACATAAACCAACAATGATGAAATCTAGATACAATCTGTGCTCTAGAAAAACACCTCCCCTCTATTTGTTTTTATTTTTGTACTCAGAACCCAGTCATCTACCAGTAACTTTAGACCTGCTGTAAATTGCCAGTTAGAAGTCATAAAAACACTGAATTCATACAGAGATACCTGCGTTTAAAACATCTCACATCATAATAACTGTAAGCAGAAGGGGAGGACGTTCAAAACAAACCACTCATGATGCTTAAAAGCATCTGTAGTGAATCAAATTGCAAACCCCTGCAAGTCTGCCAAGCCTCTGCTGTTTATAAATTGCATTTTTCTGAGTGTTCAGTGGGCTCCTTCAAAACAGAGCTGCTCAATGACATCCACCCACCCACCACCCTTGAGTAAAATTCACCATCACGACCTATCTGTGTTTTCAGGAATGCTGAGCTCTTTAGCTCAGGCCTGTGGGACAAAAGCATGCTTTATTTTCTTTGGTTTAGAGAGTACAGAAATTTGACTATAAGTATATTGGCAGTAAACTTACATTTACAACAAAGAAAAAAGCTTCAAATCATATTTGAATAAACTTTTTGAATAAAATCTAACATTCAAGTACAAGCCTAAAAATTCCCTCACTAAGCAGGCTGATATTAAAACAGTGATGGCTACAATACTACCACAGGAGATTGAGTTTTAAAAAGAAAACTTGATTAAATTATAGGAACTATGAAATAGCATGTAAGTATTTAACCTAATGATCAAAGCTCTTATTTTGTGAACTGCTGACAGGCAAAAGATCACTCATAGGTTCAGGAGCAGTGATCAGATGCTCCAAAGAACTTTAAATATCTATTTCTATATACTCTAAAGAGAAATTAAAAACAAACAA
>JAOEGS010006530.1:30857-49659 GCA_025447755.1 Corythornis vintsioides | reverse complement strand
AAATCCTCTCTGTCCAGATGGGAATGACTTGTAGCTGCTGTTGGGCTGTCATAATAATGGCATTATGAATGGATATGTTTATAAGAATATCAAATCTCTTTAAACCCAGAAACAGTCTTATACCATAAATGCCAACAAAAGATGACATTTAGCCCACCAGAAGGCTGCTGATTCAGTAGCAAATTAATGAAAACCAGGAAGACAGAAACAGCATTTATGTGTAAAAAGAACTGACATGACTTAGCTACTTACACTTTGATATTTCTGTTCAAATATGAAGTGAAACTAATGCAGTTTAAATTCAAAAATCCAACTGGATGTCAGCAAATAACCTTCTGGTTATTGTTTGGACAACAGATTTCCTAATAAATTCCTAATAAATGCTTCCTTTTCCAAATTCCTGGGACTAATACTTCTGGTTTTATCTGTCAGATGGGCTTGATTCACAACTTCATAGGACAATTTACCACATTTCCATATGATTTGCAGCTGTAAGAACCTCAGTAAACATACATACTTTCTATGTTAATTGCAGTTTATTCTACTCTCATCAAATAATGCTTGATTCTGAGTTCACAACACAGAGCATCACTTGGACAGTAACTATAAGCCAGTTTTCCAGCTAAACCTGACTACTGGAGTAACATAGACTACTGAATATTTTCATATTTACACACTGAGGTTTAAGGCTATTTAAATCACAAAATTAATTTCTTATAAAACATTTTTTCCCCCCAATGTTCTTGCATCATAATAAGCCATTATCTCAACAGTTGCCAAACAGATTATTTTTCAGAAATGGGATTTCCAACCAGCAATCTAGTTTAGAATGTGAAACAAGATGAAACAGCCAGCTCATCTGGGGGATGTCAGCTATTAAATCTCTATATGGAAGGAGGCATAATGCAGAGTGTATGGAATTCTATTTTTAAATTATGATCACTCATTAATTATTCAGGCATAAATATGCACTACAGATTACATCAGTTCACCTGGAATAGGGTCACCTCTTGCCACTTTATGCATAGATGTTCTCTCTACCACCAGCCCCTGGGGCATCTAAACACAAACACTAGTACTTGTTTGGGAGAAGGGGTACAGGACAAGGGGTTACCAAGATAAAATGCACCTAGGTGCTCCTGAGTTACTCCAACTGTGCAAGTGTGAAAAAGCTGCATATCTCTTTTGCATAAGGTAATTTAATTTGGCATTGTACAATTCAAAGTTACTTCAATCTCAATATTTGTACTTTGATCCAAAAAAAGAAACCACTCAGAAAAAAAGACTTCCAATAATTAACTTTACTTTGCATTTAAAAAAATCTATATTCTAAATGTCTGTAGAGTACATAAGACATTAACCATACCTACATTGAACTCATTAAGAATTGAGCATAGGATGGCTTTTGAAAACAACAATTAACCTTACTCTGTTTCTGGTCTTGAGAATTAAATAATTAATGAGTTTCCAGCAGATCTGCTTACAGAATTCTACTTTCTGTAGATGAACAGCATTTTTAGACTGTTTATCAGCATGAAAGGCAATTTCATGTAATTTTCAAGTAAAAAGCAGCATTGCAATCAGCTATGGCTGGGTATAGTGCAATTCCTGTCACACGCACCCTGTTGCTCATCAAGTGACATGGATCCAAGCTGTTTGTTAACCACAGAAGAAGGAGAATCTGAAACAAAAATGAGATTTCAACTTAAAACATAAGCAGCAGAGAACTGCACAGCAATGTCACGATCATATGTTAGTTTCAACAAAAAAAAAGCAGCAACATAAGGAAGCTTTGGGTTTGTTTTCTGAGCAGCCAGCCATACTGCATTTTCTAGGCATGACAGAAGCAAAGCCACTTGTTTCCAATCATTATCTATTTCTTTAGTCACTGAACAGCCTGAAGCTTGCTGACAAGTCAATATTAAAAATGCCTATTAGCAGAGATTTTACTATGCTCTTCAAATTTCTAACATCAAAAAACCCACTGAATACTCACAACCCCTAAAGCCTTTGCTCCAACTACCAAATGACACTAGTATTTCAAACCATGTGTGAAATGTTTCAGAGTATTTATATTTGAATATAAACTACTCAGTGACATAACAGTACCTTCCATCATTAGATCTAGGAGCACAAAATGTCAAACACGTGGCTGTTTACAGCTAAAACAGCATTTAGACTGGTTTTAAAACATTAAAGCACCAAAATGCATCCCACTCACAAGTCAGTTTGGTAGTTCTGCATTCACCTCTGTGGTACCTACTTACTGACAGCATGACTTCTTGAGTTTACCACAGGCTTATAAAAATCCTCCTCTAATCACAGGGGAAAACAAACATACAAACAATCAATCAATGGAAACCCCAACAGTGCCTTTTTTTTTCCCCCTGGACACTATCAGTTAATAAAAACCACAAGCACTGCATCTATTGTGCTGACAAATGACATACTACATTTAGTATCTTCTGTGAATTCTTTTCCTTGTCACCTCTGGAGACCAATCTTACTTCTGCAGTATCTTCAGATGAGCTGATCTATATAAATGAGTGCAGTACTCCCAAGATACTGGCTTGGCTACACCACCTTGGTTCCATTTGTTACCCTTCTGTTACACACAGATTCATGCTAAGCTGAAAGGATTTCCTATCCTGTATTATATTTAGGCTGCCAATGCCATAGCTTGCTAAAGAATTTTAACATTTGAATTCTTCATTCCCAACCACTGGTGCAAGAATCACTTTGTTCCTTCATTCCCCTGGTATCTAGCATAGGGGAGGGGAGGAGGAATGAAGAACAAAGAATGAAAGACAGAGAGCAGGAGAGTCTGAAGCAAGCTCGGGGTGTTTTGAAGGCTTGTTCTATAAAACACAGACATCTAGAAAATACAGAAATAAAATACATTTTATTTCTTGAACTGGGGAACAGAGAATTGCCCTGTTTTATCTTTCCCTTTGTTCAGCTGTACCCATGCCTTGCAAAGACAGACCACAGAACTTGTCATCTAGATTCAGATGGGAGGTAGCTCTTAAGTAAAAGAATTCTAACATTCATGTATTTTACTGTGCAGAGCTAAAGTGTGCTTTACATAGAATTTCTCTTGTAGAAGAGAAGCAGCTACAGTGGGTTTTTTTCAATGGATTAGTAATTCACTTGTTAGAATGTAAATCAGAGTGTAAAGCTGGTGTAAAGATGCATGAAATCACAAGATGTGTTCCAGCTGACACCACCAGAATCTGTGTGCCTGGAAAAGTTCAGCTCATCAGCTCTTTAACCCAGCCCAAGATGAACAGAAGAAATATGACTGTACTAACATACTTCAATTATAACCTTAAGAAATTATTTACTCCTCTCATCACCACTTCTTTTTGTTGTTGTTTTGAGGGACATGGTTCAGGGATGAACTTTGGTTGGTCTGGATGATGCCAAGGGTTTTTCCAGCCTGAATGAATCCTGATTCTAACTGTAAGCAAAAAAGTTGGTATGTTTTACCTTAACCATCATTCAATCCCAGTAAGTGAAAATGAAACATTTTCTAGGTAGTAGAATGACAGTGCAGGCTTCAGCTTCCCTCATTTCAACATTATTTTGATGTCTTACTGTGAAATAATTTCATTGGTAATATGGCCATTTTTAATCAACATATAGGAAACATACTAAATATTCCAATTACCCTGGTTAAGAAGAGAGCTCATTGTGTAGTGATTTAAACTCACTTTTTTTTTCAAGTCCTCTGAAGCTACAGCTCACCAGCACCCCCTGAAGTGGCACTGTAGTCTAGAACCCCACACCTCAGGCAGGGAAATAAACATGAGCATGAAACCAGCCTAGAGAAGTTCAGGTAAATGCCTCTTTTTTTAATATATGGCTTTGTTTTGTACAAATTCTGAAAAAGCACTTTTGTAATTTCTGATAAAGCTTTTGAAAAAAAAAAGTATGACCAAAACTGTGCCATATAGTTAAAAAAACAAACAAAAATCCAAATTCTTACCTGAGCCTTCACAGGCTGGGTCTATATCCCAATGCAGTTCACCACTGGCTGTAATGTCACCAGTACATTCTACACTGGAACAGCACTTAAAGAGGGGACTGGAGATTCATAAATTTGGGGAACCTCAAACAGAAAATAGAAGATCATTGAGAAGTCAGTTATAGGCTGAAGGATCTTCCTTTAATTTGGGCAATTGGCAACTGACTTCAAAATATTAGCATGTCACCTCTATTATATGGGTTACTCCAGCTGCAGTGTGAGACTGGGGTCTGAAGCAGTGAGACCTGTTTTGAAGTGCTAGACACAACACCTCTAGTGACCCCTAATCTAAGAAATTAAGTATTTGTTTTAATAACTAGGAATAATTGCTTTGCACAGTAAGCTCTCACATACTTTGGACTTCAAACAGACATTTCTACATCTGTGTGTTACAAAGAGTGCAAAGAATCTAGGAATAAAAACTCCAGTCAGATGTTCTTTGCAGAAAGTTTTTACATAGAAGTGAAGGTCTCGTTTGTTCTACTTTCAGGACACTGACCATTTGAAACAACCAAATTTTGGAAAAAAAAATGAATGTGCATTGAAGATTCTACAGTATGTCAGCATGCACATGGCTTTATTCCACAAGAGATGCAATCTAAATCAAATTTTATGGCCAAAACAGAAAGGTTCACACTACTTTCTGTTTTTGTGGGTAAGATCACGTACACTAATCACTATGGGAACCCCTGATGCACTGAGCTGTGATACTCATTTCTTGCTTCTTTTCCACTTCAATATCAGCTGGTTTGTCTTTCTCTAACTTCTCAAATTTTATTCAATTCACTTCAAGTTCTCAAAAAAAATAAAGCAAACAACAAACCAGTGGTGTAGGTATTGGTGATGCTACATGGCATATCAGCACTGGGCAGAGCAGCAATATCAGCAGCTTAAAATGGTTTATGTTCTTTGTACTTTCTATATAGCACATATATGCTGTTTAAATACTGCCCAGGATCTAAACCTTATGAAATGCCACCCAAATCTAAGTCAAAACTAGATTTTGTAAGAGAAAGAATATAATAAAACCCCATCAACTTACCACAGTTCCCTAATTATCAAAAAAATCTGCATCTTTTCAATACCTAAGCAAAGGCTTGAAAACAAAATAAACCTGATACATTCAGCATATACTGCTTAAAAAACTCTGATCAACTTACTTATGAGGAGCTATCTCTGCTATCTAAAGACAAAGCCTAATTTTTCCCCAATGTCAAATGAGCACAATATAAATCATAACTCATTTAACTCAATTTCACATTTAACAACAAACTTGACCATGTTTTTCTAAGTGGGGACAGTTACCTATTGCAGAGACACATTACAAATCTTCATGGAACTATTCTAAAGTCCTTAGAACTAGGAGACTAAATAACTCCCAGTCTAGTGTATTTTATTATGTGCTCTATTAAACCTGCAAAAGCTTTCAGCTCTTGGCATTTCCTACCAGTAATTCTTACTTGGTGGTGTTTCTTACATGGAGCATTTTTTCTACAGCCTGTGTCTACAGCTATAATTGAGGTTAAAATAAGGATTAAGAATGAAATCTTATTCAGGTCAGAAGAAAGGGTCTTAATCTCACACTGAATTCCCCCCCAGGTTACACCAGTTTTGCCAGATATCTTTTACCAAGAAAGCAGCCCTGACTATGATGCCATTGCACCAGTGGCAGACAATTTTGAGGTGAAATTTTCTGTTAGAAAATTTACAATTAGTATATGCCTAAAAACTGTCAAGACAGAGCATCAAAGGTAACCATAAAAAAAAAAAAAAGTTTTTGTCTCTGTATGGGAATTTAGCATTAAAGAAACAAACCAAAACAAACTAAGAACTTATTTTTCTCCTACTAGATTTCTGAAATGAAAGCCACAGAATTTGAAAACAACTGTGGAGAAGCGAGAGAGCAAAAAAACTGCAGCTCTGGTTTTCCAAAGGAATAGGTTGCAAATAGGTATCTTCCAAAAATAAGTCTTGGTAGGACAGAAAAACTGAACAAAGAAAATAATTTGGATAAACAGAAATGAGCAAATACTGATAATATTTCCAGAGTGCAGAAATCTTTACACAGTGTCACAGTCACAGAAGTGATCTGGATTCCCTAATCAAAAGAAACCAGTTTCATTTGTTCCCTTCCATAGTACAAGGAACACAATGAAAGAATCTGATGAAGCAAAACAGGCATTTCTTTTATTTACACATAGGAGTAAAAAGGAAAAGATGAAGAAATTAGATAAAAAAAGATTACATTAAGTATAATTGATCAAACACATTAAATACTTACATTTTAATTTCTCATTTTAAATCTTTCACTGTCTAGAATGCTGAATATAACAAATTCCAACACAATCCTAATGTGTTGAATACGAGGTAGCAAAAGTGCTCCCCTTCTGCTTGCTAGAAATAAATGTTTTAATAATGCTAAGTGAATCTTTCAAAGCAATTACTTGAAGTAAAATGCTTATATTTTCCAATTCACATGAAGAAGAAGGTAAATATTTGAATACTTGCTTCCTCCAAGGCTATGTATGTGTTCCATATTTTCCTAGTTGGTCCAAACAAAACTGTGGGGCTGCCCCTTTAGTTCCTTTACACTCTGAAGCATCAGGAATGCAGAGCTCCAAGAGGCAGTGATGGGAGATCCTAACTACCTACAATTAACCTCTGACTCCAATCAAAGCAATTAGTTGAAAGCTTCAGGCTTGTGTCAGTGTGGATCCTACAGGATGGTGACTCACAAGCAACTGGGTGTAAAGAATTACTCTGCATCCTTGAAGGAAGAAAAAAGCTGGGTGAGGCAGTACCAAGGAAAATTCCAACACAAAACACACTTCAGCAGTAGTAATTTTACTACCAGGTGTACTTCCAGGTAAAAATCCTACAGATAGAATTTTTTTCCAACTTCAGTTCAATGGGAAACGTGTTAGTGAAAAATAGAGGTTTTAAATCATTCTGAAAAGAAAACAAAAGATTAAGACCTATTGTTTTGCCTCTACCAATACATCTCATCAAGTTAATAAATTCTGAAGATCAATCTGTTCAGAAAAACTTGATAGCCACCTACTACTTTTTTCTTGTTCTCCTCCTCCTCCAAGTATCAGACACCTATGACTACCACCCTTAGGCTCACAGCCCTCCAAGATTTATTTACTAACTTCCAAACACTCTGAAAACTTACTGTCAAATTTTCTAGTGTAGGAGGTTATTAAAAATTCACTATCTACATATTGTTACCAAAGCACCAGCCACTGTTGGATCAAATTATTCTGTAAGGCTCTAGATAAACAAATAGATTGAACCATAACAAGTCAAGCTGTGAATGGATGATACAGTCCTTATAAATAATTTAACCACACCTCAACTGTCACAGGATTTATCCAGAGAAGGAAGACTACCATACATGACTGCACAACACCAAGTATGCTGATGCAGCATGCACACAGCATGCAGCCCACTCATTCTTACATGGTGCCAGGACAAAGTCTGCTTCAAGTCTATGCCTTTTCCTTTATTCACATGCATGCTTTTACCCTAACCTTGGTAAAGAAGTCTCTGTAGTGTAAATATCTTCAAGGCTTCAATGTAATAATTTGTTATCTCAGTCAAATAAAAGAGGGTGGTGAAATTAAAAGTCACTGCTGGAAAAAGAGCATCTCCAGGGACACTGGCTTGTTACAAGTATTTTCACTATACTTACTGTAAAACCAGGACATTTAAGAGTGCCAAAATTCAGTTTTACTGATTTAGAACATATGCTAAACCAAAGCCAAGTCTTAAATATTACTGCTGGGTACAATTAAGAACAAAATGCAACTTCAAGTGTGTAAGTACCTAACTCAAAGCAATTTGTTTCTCAACTGCTCTAACAAACATTGCACACACCCAATACCATGCACCTAGCAATCTTCTGATAGCATCATTTGACTGGTACCATCCAAACATGTTAGATAAATGAAAACTGTCAATATTCCTCCTTCCCTAACCATGTGATGATCAACACCACCACATGCAAGGTCAGACAAGCAGCCAATGCATAAACTCTCTCGTTCTGGAAGAGAAGCATCTCAGCAAACAGCAGCAGCACACACTATGACTATGTTAGCTGCTCAAAAAACCTTGAGAGATGACAACCTGCTGTCTGAGTGTCCTGTGAGGAGCCCTTAGAGGAGGACTGATCAGAGGAGGATGCCTGTGGTGCTGAACCCTCAGCTAGCTCTCGCTGTCTCTGTTGTTCTGCCTTCTTAAGCCTCAGTCGCTGCAGACCCCTACGGATTATAGCTAACTCAGGGCCCATTAACTCTGACAAACAGGGAGGGGGAGAAGAAAAAAACAACAAAAAGAAGTCTGTAAAGAAAGCAGCATTGCAGAGACAGTGTGGAGAACAGGGGGAAGGGGTAGGGGGACTGACCAAAGAGAAGAGCAACAGACGCTAAGTGCAGTTACAGTGTGGGGGGAAAAAAATAAACCACCATAATTTAGTAGCATCCAGAAAATATAAAACAAAACTCTGTTTTATAACTGTTCTCTTCCTAAATGCATGAATCACAGGACTTAAGAGTTGGTGTTTCATGTCATACAATACCCCCTCCCTCCCCATCTCCAACACTTAGAACAATTTAACAAAGAAATGATCCTGACTGATTCAAAACAAAGCGAACAGAAAGCATTCATTTTTATCTTCCTATCACACATAAGAAATAAGGATATTTGTGGTGTGCAGTTATGCAACTGTGATCTACAGGTTCCTTTTTCACAAAGAACAAAATGCAGCTTCCTGATGTGGAAAAAAAATTAGTACCATTTTGATTAAAACAAACCTATGAAAAAAGTTAATTGGGACTATGGAAATAGATGGCAGAAGAGCATCTAACCAAAAAGTTACACTTTACTCCAAACTCATCTTAGATATTGCTAGTGGATGAGGACTCCAAGTATGAAACACACTGTTAAACAGTCCTACAGAGAAAGTGATTTATTGGATCATGAACAAGTCAGTATCACTCTCATAACAGACTCTACTTCCAGTTCTATCTTTGACTTCACTGTTCTGATCATGTAGGTTTTAATCATCAGTTTGGTTCTCTTAACTGTAGGTGTTTGAGATCATGTCAGCCTTTCCACCACAACTGGGAGGCACAGAAACTCACTTCAAGAAAGTAAAAAAAAACCCAAACCTACTTTCCTGCAAATATTGATCTCTACAAGCTGACATCTTTTCCTGCACAGAGATGGAAAAGGACATATAGTTCTCTTTTACTACCCAAGTAAGTTTCTAACACTGAAATATACTTTCTTCATTTTCCCACAAGAAGAATGTAAGTCTGTGTTAAATATAAATTGGTTTCTTCAAGATACAACAACTTAAAAATCAATATATAATGTAATGTATATCAGTTTTCCTTAAATATCATGCAACATGAGCCCTGTCTACCCAAATATTTTTGAGAAGCTAAAAAAAAAATATATTGCTGACTCTGTAATGTTGAGGATGTAGAATCAACCCTGCTGAAGGAAACATTCTCTGCTTCCTCTGATGACAACAGGCATAGGTGCTGCTGCTCATTGCACTGATGCTGCTACAGCCAAATCACAGCTGAAGGCACAATATTATTCATATTCCATGAAGAGAAAAGCAAGTTTAGAAAAAACAAGCAGCAACTTTTAATTTCTATTTCAAAAGATGATACTGGTCATCCACTTTGAGATTCCTTCTTCATAGAAATTTCTACAGTTGATGGTTTTACTTTTTCTTTAACCACAGTCACTTGGTAACTACAAAATACTTCATCTCATTAAGGGAACAAGAAAGGAAACAGATTGATCTCAATTACCCCAAACAGGCTAAAATAAAACTGTTTCTTATTGAAAGCTTTTTTCATAAGCAATGACAAGCTGGATTTCTTCTCACCAGACTGATGGAGCACAGGCTGTGCTGAGGCCCCTAAAGAAGGCCTTTGTTCATTATCAGGAGAGGACAATAATGAAGTTGAAGGAGGACTTTCTGCTGAAGATGATGTTGAAGGAGCTTGGGCTGACATTGTAGAAGAGGAAGATGATGGAAGTTTGTCAGAACCATCTACTTCCATTGCAGTTTCTGATTCTGGATTAGGTGGCACATTATTAGTAGCAGGTGCATCTGTCCGATTAGTCCCACCTTGGATTAAAAAAAAACAATTAAAAAAAGGCAAGAAAAACAATTTACCAAAGGTAAATTGGCTCTGTCTCTAAAGATCCCTTTGCCTTAGCATTCATATGCCAACAAGCATGCTCAGTTCTTCAGACAGTGCACTACATTTGCTCTTGTTGACAGCTCAGGCTGATGTTCAGTGGCTGCACATACAGGACAAACACACCTGCTGGTTTAATTATTACTATTGAAAATAAGGGATCACCTCTGGACCGTGATCTTCCTCGTCCTCGGTTGCTTTGGGCAACTTCACTAGCTTCTTCAAACCACCTGGACAGCATATCTGACATCCTTTGCATTAGAGACACATTAGGACTTTGCTCCCCTGTAAAACAAGTGCTGTTGAAGTTTTATCTACAGGTTTATAAAAGGGATTATTCCCCCCCCCCAAATTTCTTCCATAAAAAAGCCAAACCTGCTCTGCAAGCTGTGTCACTAGTAATCCCCAGAACCAGGTCTTTTTTTCAGCACAGCAGTTTTCTGTTTGATAATTACCTGGAGCTTTTGCTCACATGAGTTGTGAAATCTATGTCATTCAGTTTTAAATTCTGGTCAAATAATCTAAGAAAGCTTAGACATTTCTGTTTTCCCAGGTAATTATACAATAACCAACTCCATAATTAAAAACGAAAGAGCAAAAATACTAGAATAAAATTAGCATGTAAAGTTTTTAACAGTTCTAGAAAGCTTCCTCATGCCTTAGATTCTCCTCATAGTCTCCATTTAAGCAAAGACAGCAACCCCTTTACCATCTCTCTCTCGTTCACTCTCAGGCCTGGCTCTTGGTCCAGTATCTGACCAGTCCCCTCTTAGCCGCAAACGTTTCACTGGAGGCTGCCTCAGCTGGGGAGGGGGGGAGGAAAAGAAGAGAAAAGCATTACACAGCTATTGCTGCTGGACAGCACAGAATTCCAGGTCTAAATATAAATGCAGCATCTCCATTTTCTTCAGTTACATAATTTATGTGTCACAAAAAATGGAATGGCAGCCATATGTTCAGATCAGCTATGAATAAGCACAATGCTGGATCAATAGAATGCAAGTCAAAGCTACACAGGATTTCAACTGAATAAATGATTCTCAGAGCTCATCTGGTTTATATTTTATGCAGTACTATCTTAATTAAGCTTTCCATACTGACTAGGAATATTATTTTCCAGACTTCAACCTGAATTCTGCAAAAATATTCACCGCTTCATGGTAAAAACTATATGGTTGCTTCAGTTTAATGAAATTAAGGGAAAAAAAAACCAAAAAACAAATCAGACATTAAAAGAACAAAAGCATTTTATGAAAATAAACATTAGTTTCTCTTTTAACCTGGGCTTTTAAAAATTTTTTATAACTTTTTTTTTCCCTTCAGGAAAAAGTGTAAAACTACTGTACAGGCAGGGTTACTTTCTGTGACTTGAAGAGAAATAGCTATTGCTTTGAATATTCAGAAAGGCAGATCATAGTTGGAAATTAAGTGTACTGACTAGATATTTCTGTCTTTTAAAACAATCTAAATAGTTGTGCTGACAATCTTAAGTGTAAAACCTCTGTGGTGAAAACAAAAGGTTAACTTTCAGAAGATTCAGGAAGCTTTACATTCCTGCTCCTCTACACAACCTCCATCCAGGCTGAGAGAAAAATAGCATTTAAGGAAAGCCATCTGACAATTAGCACTTACAGCTCATATCCTGTGCCTAAGAAGAAAAGAATACATAGGATCTGTTATTAATAGGTGGTCACAAGCCCCTCTCTCTATAGTTATGGGCAGTCAATTCTCTAAATACTTGACATCAGGTTAATATTACTGTGGAATAAAGGGAGAAGGGCAGAACCATTCATGCCTTACATTGTAATTCTGGGTTCCAATCCTGCCTCAGAGAGGTAACAAAACTCAGCAGCACATTCTTCCTCAGGCTTCTCAATCTACACTCCCTTCTGATCAGCACTATTTATATTCACAGCAGCCTGTAGCCAGGTAAATACAGCATGGTCATGGCTAGAACAGGCTACAGGCTTCATGTGAAGCTGACAACACAAGCCTTACTTGTCAGGTTTTGGCTCAACTTCACTTGCTTGGACCATCCCTGGAGCTCATTTACCTGCTACAGCAACTGTCTAGTGACCAGGTGATTATCACCTAATGTGCTTGAGTTTGGCTTGGGTCTGCACAGGTGTGTGACCTCCTTCAAACAGTGTTTATTTAAAAAAAAAAAAAAAAAAAAATATATATATATATATAGGAATGCCAGCTAGCTAAATGTGCAAGAAAGAATTGCTGCTGCAGCAGAAAGTAGTACAGCTGACAGCATATACCCTGCAGGTGTGGACACAGGATACCAGAGGCACCAATTCAGCAACTCACATGGGACTGCACCCAAGCAACGACTGGTTTAGGGATAATCATGCAGACAAACATTTAAAAGAAAACAACATTCTATACTGGCAGACTAAAAGAAAACACATTGTGTTGAAAATTGTGTTAAAATGGCTTCCAAACAGATTCTAGGAAAAAAAAAAAAATAAAAAAAATTAAAGAAACATCAGCATCATGCTACTTTCAACAAAAGAAGAAGAAATCACTATCATTATCATCACAATCACCTTCCAGGTGAAGGCAGGAGGACACTGAGAGCTCACTGTAAACTCCCTTGACACCCCTGTGTCAGACTAAAGGTAGTAAACTCAGGATACAGAAGAGCTTGTGAAAGGATGCCAGAAAAAAAGAAGTAGCAGTGGATGGTTTGGGGTAAAGAACAAGGACAAGGGGGAGAACAGAAATAACTGTTGCTGAAAGAGATTTGGTTTGTATTGTTCAGAAGGGTCAGCATCATTGTAGCTGAGCTGATATGAAACAACTGCTTGTGTTTTGGCTGCACATACTGCCCAGTAGCAGGGGTAGATCTCCTTGATCTGAGCATTTTTACACCTTCATCTTGGAATATGATAGCTTTACAATGATAGCTTTTAACTAAGGGGATTTTTACTTGCTTTCAAGGAATATGCTTTTGGTGGCATGGAAAAGAATAAAGAATACATCTCAGTTAAAGAATGACCTGACACCCCTGCTGATCTTAAAACCTGAAGTTCATGGAGATTCCTTTACATCTTTAGGAGAGGGAAGCCAGGAAAAGAAAGCAAACCAGAGTGGCATATTTATGTAAATATATACATGAAGAAATAGAAATATGCATGTTTTGTAACACGAGCTACTTGTCACCTCTCAGCCTGTAAACAGCAACATTCATTTAAGATGAACTTCAAGGCAAATACAGCTGCTACAAGTGTGCCACGAGAAAAACAAACAAATAAAACCACACGAAAACAGGTCACCTGAATCACTTACCTCTTCTTGTCTCTCTTCAGCAGAAGGAACTTTGAGTTCTCGTGCTGTGTCATCCTTGGGATCAAACAAGTATATGTAATCTGAAGAGTAGCTAACAAGGATCTCCTGACCATCTTCACTGTAGCACAGAGATGTTACTCTGCAGGATTTGTTATTAAGATGGGGAGGAACAAAACGTGCCACCATTCCAACAGTGCCCCTGCCAGCATAGTTCCCTATATGGAAAACAAAAAAGCAAGAGAAAGGGAGGAGAGAAAGAGATGTTAACTATTGCACATTTTCAGCAGCTTCTTTTTCTTTTATCACTTTTTTAACATCCAAGAAGAGAGAAGAAAAGCTAAGTATCCTGGAGCTTCTGCATTAAACTGGATCTAAATAGTGGCCTGTCAGATCTTACTAGTGTTTTACCAACACTATGTATTACATTGAGAAAGACTTGCCAATGTATTTATATATCACAGACCCATCACATGACAGTGTGTGATTCTCTCTGTCAAAATCTCTGCTCTGTGGAGTAAAAATGGAATTTTGGAACCTAAGAATGTTTACACAATAATAATGCCAATCTACACACAAATTAGGAACTGATTATATGTTAAAATTCCAAACTTTCATATATCTCCTCTTTTCTACACATAAAAAAAACCCAAAACAAAACACCACACAAAAAACCAAAACAACAAAAAAAAAAACCCACCCCACCAAAAAACACTACCCCAGTTTTTCTTCAAGAACTAATATAATATATATAATATAATAATAAATATATAATAATAATAATATAATAACAGGCACCCAAACAGAAAGTTTAACATGAAAATCAGCAGTTTGCTCATTAGCCACATAATAACCCACCTCTTAAAAAACCAAACATGCATGCAATCCCAATGCCCCAACAACAAACAACAGAACACTATAGCAATATATGTTGAAAAAGCAGAATAATCAGAATTTTGAGGGGTTTTTTTCCCTTTCCTCCATAGGCCAGCATACCTGAATTCACCTTATTCCTGTACTGTTAAAATATTAGTGCAGGTCCATAGTATCTTTCAGTCAACCCCCAGAATCTGTTCTCACAGAATTCTGCTGACCACTGTGATGAAAAGGAGAGCTCTTACAAGAACATTAGCCTGATGAGAAGGGTATTTTTATTTTTGAGTGACCTTTACTGTTTCCTTTCTCCTCCATCATAATCAACAGTAAAATGCTGCAAGAAATGACAGATTTTGTTGACACTGATTACTTGCATGGTTGGATATAAACAGCTATGTGTATTAATTCCTATTTCTCCAAACAAACACTGATTATAGTTTATCAGAAAGTTATGTTAGAAAAACATAACACACTTTTGCTTGTCATCTAATTTATTTTTTTTTAATAAAAAGAGATTTCACCTAAAGAACTTGCAGCTTTTTGATGGAAATGATGTTAGATATAGAAATAGCTACAGCAAAGGAAAGCATATTGCACAGTATTACTGAGTTCACAAGATCTCTTCCCATAAGGAGCAACATATTCCAGCATGGCAGAGTAAAGAAAATACAAACTGAATTAAAATTCAGGTGGACTACTGCAGGCTTTTTGGCATCACTAGCTTCTTGGCATCTTGGAATCACGTTTCAAGCCAAAAGAAGGGACACTACACTATGTCTTCTTCTGTGTCCAGTATGCCATGTATTGTAAGAGGGATGAAGAGAGTAAGTTTACTACTGTCTTGAACATGTCTGTAGTAGTAAACAGAAGAGTGAAATGGCTCTGTCATTACAAAACAGATCTCAGAGGTGAAATCTCCAGCTCGTTCAGCATTACACAGCAGTCTATTTGGAAGAACCTGCAACTGGAACTGCAAATGGTTGGAAAATCTTACTAGAGGGCATGGTTTCCTACCTGTTGCTCTTGTGCCAAGCATCCTCCGGTCGTATATTCTCACGGAGCTATCAGAGCAACCCACAGCAAGGTAGTAAGGGATTGGGGGGCAGATGGCAACAGAAGTGGCAGCCCGACGACAGTTGATTAAAATATCCTGGAACACACAAAAATGCACCATTCAAATGAGAGCTCTGGGCATCTGAAGTCTGCTTTTCACTTCAGGCCCATTAGTCAAGGAGGTTTGGAGAAAACTACGTCTGTCCCTGCAAAGGGAGATTGTCAGTATCTCCAAAAAGCCACTGCAGAGGAAGGAAACTATCAGAGAAAGAATACAGCATGAGATTAACTAAAAAAGAAAACAGACAAACCAAAACAAAGCACAGGAACGAGCATTTAAGAATAAATGAGCAGAAGTACTAAAGATTTATAAACTAGCTTGTAGCTTGGGCTCTCCTATGGGGATACAGATAACCATGGAGTTAGAGTACCAAATACACAGAAACAGTTTCATTTAAAGGATCAGAACAGATTCCATCTAAGGGCAGATAATTGGGCAGGGGAAAAGAAAGAAACAAACCACTAGAACTGGTAAATATGCACAAGGCAAGATAAAATTAACCCAAAGTAGTAATTATTAGTTTGGTATCAGTTTTTCTCCAATCCAGTATTAAAACTGTTTCTGCAATTCCAACAGTGGACACAACAAATGCCTTACCTTCTGGGGGGTAACACCAGTGATTAATTTCAGCTAGTATAATTCATTACCAAATCTTTTCTTACAGAGGGAGAAAGGATGCTCAAGAACATAAGGCTGCAAATTCTTTTCAAAGCTGATTTTTTTTTTTGCCTCCAACTCTGCACTAGTAACTCTGAAGTAACTAATGTAAACTAGACCAAGAGATTAAATTTCAACACAGAACTGTTTCTATCATATCTGAAGCCTCATACCAAAGTTTATAAAATAAAAAATTCTAAAGGAGAAAATAAATAAAAATAAAAAAAAAAAAAGAAAAAGAGGGGAGGAAAAAAAAAAGGCAAAAAAAAAAAGCAAGGGTCCCCAGACTTTGTTTCTTGGGAAACATGTTGTCATCTCCACCAACGACCCTGAAAGCTATTATTTCTAAAAGCCTTACCAGAATTCATATCCTATGTTTGTATGATGTACAGCTCTACATTTAGGTGATCTTTATTAAAAGATTTCACTCTTACATCTTTACAATCTTCCTTTGTGCAACTTGTTTTGATTCGAGTATCAAACCATCTTACAGTGCCATCTTCACCACAAGACAGGAAAGTATAGGGATCATTTGGTACTGTCATAATCTGCTCAGAAAAAACACAACAAAAAAACAAGGGGAAAATATGAATGCTATGAGAAATGCCATTAATTTGAAAATAAAAGCATCAACATTTTGAGCATCAATAGACTGAAGCAAATCAAGCCAAGCCTGCTCTTGAAATAAAGAGGAAAACTGACAAAGAGATGATGTTTCTTCATTTTCAATACGTTTTGAACTACTAAAGTGCAACTGTGGGATGTCACATAAGAAATATTTACAGGCCCATAGTGTTAAAACTGAATTTTACAGGTCAGTGAAGGCAAAGGGAACACTCTCTACAATACAGAAGATTGTCTTCAGTTTCCAGCAACTACTTTTCTAAGAAACTAATGGTGTTTTTCTTTTCCTGTGCTACTAAAATTTAAAATCGAATTTAGAAGTGCAGACTCCAGTATTTAAGAGTCATTGTTACTATATTTAATTTCAACAAGTACACACATATACAATAAAATATTTTTTTACTAGCTACAAAATAATTTTACATTTAATTTTTAAATATATATTATCTTTTTACTGTAGTGAAAATATGAAGGTAAGAGTTGTCCATAAAAGTACATTTTCTTTCTGAAGTGCAATTAACATAAAGTGTAATAAAGAAAAGCATGTGGCTGAGTAAAAATAAATTTGCAATGGCATTGTTTAAACAATAAATTCTCCATAAGTATGTTTCAAGTACTTCTCTCTCCCTCTCTACTTACACTATTCTCCCCCAGAATTAAAACAACAAGTTTCCACTGATGTTTTGATACTGTCCTGAAGCAGAAACCCAAAGTTTAAAGTGCAGGATCAATTCAAGCCACACTTAAATTTAGAATGAGTACCTCAGGGACAGACAATGTTAGCTTTTGTTATTTAGAGAATGCAGTGAGTCCAAGTTCTATATTTAAGCTGCTGATGCTGTGCATACAGCTGGGCAGCTCACGTCATGGCATTCTGAAATTCTTTTCCCACTCCAGAAAGCTCTGTGACAAAGCTGGGTTATGTCAGCAGCTGAAGCTGCATCTCAGCCACTTGCTTGAAACCCCTGCTATTTATTGTATTTTCATATGCCACAGCTTAAAACAAAGTCTAACTGTGCCACCCTAGCACGTGCATTTAATGCTCAAATAACACCTTTAGAATTTATCTTTATAAAAAAGAATTCCTAACATGTTTTTATTAACTTAGCTTTTCCAAGACTTTTGGAAGAGACATCAAATGCTAAATCTTGGTGCAAAACAGGCTAAAAAAAATAAATTCCAAGAGAGACTAATTGTTAAAATAGTAAATGTCATACAGGAGGTTTGAGATTCTTTCAATTTACTGTATAAAGTGTATAAACAACCAAAAGAGCATCACACCTCTGTCATTTTGACTGTGCCATTTAGCAGTCAAATGCTCATACTCCATAATGATTTTTAAAGATGTTTATTACGTTCATCCAACCAGTTACTGTTCAGTTCTAGTCACTGTATATGGACAACAATAAAACTGCATCTTGATTTGCTAGACCATTGGGCTCCCCATATTATCAAATGTTTTCAAGCTCTGTTTTTACAAGCTGAATTGGTTGTACCCATCACATTTCTCTTTATGACCTGGTTTAGCAGCCTGCAACACGCACAGCATCATTCCTGCTGACAAATGATACCCTGCAAAGAGGCAGGCAGCACCTCATCCTGCAGGCTGGGAGTGTTATGTTCTAGCCTCTGTCACTGCCCCTGCCCCACAAGCACAACTGGCAGCTGCTGTCACTGCATTCTCCCAGCTCCACCCATGCTTTGCAGCATCACTGGTGTCAGCCTCTTCACTCTTGCTCAACCCAAGCTCCAGCAGAACAAAACCCAAGGCTGCTACAGTCACTTCTGTGACTGCCATCAACTCTGCCATGTGCAGTGCTCTGAGCAGCCTGGCCCACCACCAAACTTCCTGCACCCAAACTCAGTCCTGATGATAGAACCATAGAATGTTTAGGGCTGGAAGGGACCCCCAAAGGTCATCTAGTGCAGCCCCCTGCAGGGAGCAGGGACACCCTCAACTAGCCCAGGCTGCTCAGAGCCTTGGCC
>JAOEGS010006530.1:0-16910 GCA_025447755.1 Corythornis vintsioides | reverse complement strand
TAATATATTTAAATAAATAAATATTTTCTGGTTTAACCACCAGCTTAGTTGGGGTCCTGAATTAGGCAAATTTGTAAAATCACCTGCTTACACATTCTGCAGTTTTACCTTCCTCACTTTCACAGGACCAGTACTGAAGAAAATAAGTGATTTTTTACTCCAATATGGTTTACAGTTGCTTTCTCTTCTACTTTCCTCACACTTCATCACTGCTGGCCAAAACTGATTCTCTTTTAGCATTTCTCCTTTGGATTTAGTCACTTCATACAGAAAGTATCTAACCTAACTCTCCATTTCCTCATCTCCACAAGTTCCCTTGAGAATTAACATGGAAAAAGGCAATTTCTGGCACATATATAACCTGAAAGAGGCAAATCATGCCCTGGAAGGATGGTGAGGTCACAAGCAGCCATCAATGATTCAACAGCATAACTCAATTACTTCACCACATCCTACTGCTAGAAACTTTGTGTTCAAAGAAAGTGAAAAATTGCACTGCTTCAAAGACATCAGCACCCCAACTCCAGGGTGAAAATAACCCTGTATCTAACAAAAAGGTTCTGTGGGAGTGTTACTGCTACAAGAGCACTTACTTGCTATTATATATATATATAAAAAAATAATATATATATATATAGTGAAGTTCACAATTAAAGCATTTTCCAGCCAGTAAAACAATTAAGTTAAAATAATAATGCAGTTTTAAAGCTACAAGTGTAAGCAACTCAAAGTAAAAAAAACTACTTTACATTTAAACAGCTTTTGAAATAAAAATACTAAAGTGTAAAATTGACACATTTTCACTATTTATAGTGCATCTAGCATCCTTTCACTTTTCAAATATACAACAAAGACAGTGCTTTAACAAGCACAAATCTCTGTTCTAGTCAGAGGTAATATGGCAATCCATGTACCTAATTTAGAATAAAACATTTTATTTAAAACACATGATTGACATTATTTGGACCACTGTCAAAAATTAAGTGATTAAATAAGCAGTATTTCAAGTTGTATTACCTTTCAGGGAAGGCTTTTAGTGCCTCTAAATAAGCAAGCAGCACTTTTCCATTTGCTTTTTAGACATGAAGAAGAAATAATTCCAAACACTAATAGAGCTTTAAGTCAACAAAATATATAGACATGGCACAAAACTACTAAAGATTTAATTTAAGGGTTGAGGGTGAGATGTAACTGAAAAGATATTTTTCACTATTCTAATGTAAAGTGAAATAATAATTTAACATACTTGAACAAGCAAAAAAGCAGTAAGTAACTTACACATCCATCGTGCACATTCAAGGTTGCTTCAAGTTTCAATCTTTGGATAAACTCTCTTCTCCCTGTGAAGAAAAATACTGATTACATACTATTTTAAATAACCCTGAAGAAGTAATCAAGACCCTGTTAATGGGCACTCTCTTTAACTAGAGAAAGCTCAACTCAAATTCCATTATTGATGCTGCAGTTTGGAAAGTAATGTTGAGGTCTAGGACCATTCCATCTCATATATGCAAAGGAAACTTCAGGAAAGCTGATGGGAAAGGAAGATATGAAGGAAAAAAATGAAAATAAAATCTGTAAATGTATATTGAGCAAGGCAAGGATCCAAGCATTTTATGTCCTTATTCTCTATATACAAGCTGATTTAAATCTGCATTGAAAAACACTACTGTACTATACACATGAAGAGGGAAAAAATTATTTATTTTGAGAACAATGTGGTCTCTTCTTAAACTAGAATTTTAAATAACTCCACAACTTTCATTTGGAGTGCCCACACTTTATGAAAACAGGTTATAATGAACCTAATAACCCCTAGAAAGTACTTTCCAAAAAGACAAATACTAATAAACCTAATATTTTCACTTACATCCTAAAAGCACTTGAACTTGAGGGCCATTATCTTTTCTGTCCTGTGTTTGCCCAACTCTCAGAACAAAACTGCAGCTAGGAGCAGTTTTACACATTATATGAAGATCATACCTGGGAATTTTATATTTTTTTAAGAGGAAGTACTGACTGGATGAAATGGTTATCAAGTGCTTGATTTTAAAGTACACCTGAGGTACCTTTAAAAAGATAAACCCCATTTTATGCCCCATTTTCTAGACATAGAAATTGTTAACACCTAAGTGCTACAATTTCTGTTAACCAGGAATAACCATCATCAGAGAAATATTAAAATAACAAATGTAAATATTATGTATATGCAATATCAGCAAGAATATAAGCATTCCTTAATTGGGAATACATATACCTGGCTCACTATTCTTTCTCTACCACTGCTCCTTGGTTGGTTTATTGTACTTTTCCCTGAAATCCTATTATTTTTTTCAAATCACTGAATAATGTGTCAGTGAAGATTCCTATTTTCAGGGTAATTTGATTTCTGTAATGCTTGCTTGTGAGTAAACACCAACAGTGTGGGGTGGGAACTGTCACCTGCCATATGCTTCTATATCACTATGCAAAAGAAAAACCAAATTATTTGCTTCAAGGGCTCTATTGTCATATGAAAAATACAGCACAATAATACCTTTAAAAAAAGAGATCAACTCCTTTTGACAAACAGGCAGAGCAACAGATTTTCCTCTCTCCCATATGGTTTGGTTTTAAGCTAAATGAAATCAGCAAGCAAGAAGTAGTAAATGTGTTCTAATTACATCTTGAAATGAAATTTTTATTTCCTTAAAGAAGTCTGTTGACAAAATTACATCTGATTTGACTTGTTTTTTCATCTTTAGAAGACAGTAGCTATACAAGTTGCAGTAAACATTGAACTTGATACAGACATATGGTGCCTCAAACATACACTGCCCCATTTAAAACATGAGAAAAAAAAAAAAAGAAATTAGGATTGCACACACCAGCATGTGGTAAATTATAATGTGATCACTGAGGAATTAAATACAAGCAAAACTACAACAAAGAGTTGTAGTTCTAGTTTCATTGCTCCCTAAAGTTACAAAGGGACAAAGGAGAAAACAGAACCTTTTGCTTCCAAGAGCCTTTGATGAAGTGCTACCATAAAGATAACTGAGTGGATTGTTTCTAGCTTATCTTACCATTCAAGACTAGAACCACCAGATCCTGAATGCATTGCTTCAAATAAAACCCAGATCACTCCAACTGAAAACAGTCTCTGCATATGCTGAGGAAAGCCAGGGAATCTGTGTTGCTTGTGCTTCAGCAATTTTACAAGTCCATGGGGTTGATAAAAAAGCTCAGCAGTAAGTACTAGAGCTTTTGATAATTAAATCACTTGATTATTTTTATCACTTTCCCATTCTGATCACATTGAAAAATTAAACTCAGAGTACTGGTTTCTCAGTAGGCTACATTCCTTTTGTCACTCCTCAGTGATCACAACTCCTCCTGCTAGACTTTCTAACGGTCAGATTCTCCACACCAAGTACTCTGCTCTTCCAGGTAACAAGACTGCTCAGAATCCTTAGTTTTCATTCATCTAATGCAGTGGTTACCTGTTCCCTCCAGCTGCCAACAGAGGTGGCCCTCCTGGCTCCCCCTCTCCAGCTAAGATAAAGGAGGAGACTCAAGCTTTTGGCAAAATCCATAAAGTTATTTTTTCCTTCCAAAATCAACATCAAGACCTCTGTCACATTTTGGTTCCCAAACACTGCATACAGACTCCATAAGAGCCAGAAAGTCTTTCTTTTTCACCCTTATGTGCTACCAGACATGGAACAGTTTAATTCTGTGAGGATGCATCAATATGCAATATGTATTGAAGAAGCTCCACCTTGATTGTTCAGAATATGAATTTAAATATGGAAAAGCTGGCAAAAGAGAAAATGCAGCTGCTTCCTTGGACATTTCTTCCCCAAAATATTCCCCTGTGCACGTCAAACCATACACAACCCCTTGCCGCTCCTCTCTGAGGATTACCCAACTTTGGTGACTCTAATCTCACTCCAGGAAGCCATAACAAAATGCCACAACATCCCTCGTACTCCCCACTCACTGCAGTGATGACAAGATTTATTTCACAATGCTCAGTTTAGGAATTGCTGGTCAGTGCTTTCCAGATCAGTGTTTTAGCAGAGGTAAACACAGCTTTCTTGTGGAAGTGATTCAGTCAATGCTACTTCAGAACTGATGACAGCAGTAAAGTTTAATGCTTCAGGCATGGAAAACCTCCATATGTTTAGAACTGGACTCCAGGTTTTTCCACTGAAAAAAATACAGATTATTTGATGATGATGATGATCTAGGTTTAAATCACATTTGTGCTGTACAGAAATATAACTAGACTTCCATCAAAGCAGTACCACCAGTGTATGATACATTAAAAAATAACCCTTATTAAAAAAAAACAAAAACCAAAGCATTGATAAATCCTGTTTGTCAAATGAACACTCATTTATGTCAAGCTGCCTCTCTCCAAGGCCAAGTCCCTCAGCACTAGCTTGCAGTGACATTTGGAATGCCCTAGTTTCAAACTGAAACAGAGCCAGCATCTGTTCCCAGTGCAGAGCACATGTTATCTGGCACTCTAAGCACATTTTAAAACTACTCTTGATTTTCTAGGGTAGAGTTTAGCTATTTGTGAAAAGATGGCAAGTCTAGTTCATCTGTATCTGGGTTATTTTGCTGGATTGACTACATCAAACTCTGCATGGTGATCCAGTATAACTTTTTAATCATCTCAACCAGAATTCTCCAGTCACCAGGTCTACACACAGTATGCACTGAATTACCTTTCATCAAGCTACTTTAAAATTCTTTAATTAAAATATTGAAAAGCAACTTGCAGGCTACACAGACTGACAGCAGCCCTGTTTCATAGACACTGAAACTGTGACACCAGGAACTAAAGCCATTTATCAAGGCAGAGTGAATCAGCAGTACTGCCAGAAACCAAATCCATTGGAGTGACCTCCAGGGCTTTGATCCAGGCCCCCACGCTGCATTTTCTTCATGTTTGCTGCTGCTGCATAAGTGTCAAAAAATGGCAACCCTCCCTTCTGTCAATGTTTAAAAGATTACCTTTCCAGCTGATGGGAGCAACTGCTTCATTCTGGTTTCAGTTCACAACAGATAATCCAAATTCTTTGTCTGCTCTTAATGCTACATCAACCCTGAAGGTCTTAACGCTGCACGGAAAATACAAACTATTTTCATTTCTATGAAGACACTCATCATTTTAATAACAAGAGCTTTTCTACTAAACACCCAGCATCAAACAATTTGGCATTAATCAAGCTTTCACTCCAATCCTAAGACATTTCAGAATAAGCTTCATGTATTAAGAAACACAAAACTTTCATGTATTAACACTAAAACTAGATGATCTTCTAGGTCACTTCCAACCCCTAGTATCTGTGAATCTGTGAAAACAGAAAGTACAGAAGAGAGGACACTGCCCTGAATTACAATCCAGCAAACCTATAGTATCTCCTGCTAAGTATACTGACACCAAATTTAGTCTCAAAAGAAAAACCAAGATCTGCTGAAGTTTAAAAAAAAAAGCAATAAGGGCAATTAATAAGCTTTTTGGAAAAGACTTCTGTTTAGGTTTGCTTCTACAGAATCAGACAAGATTTATTTGTACTAGTAGCAATGTCTATAATTAACTTTCAAACATAGATCAGATACCAAAAGTATCCACTCCTGAATATTGA
Source organism: Corythornis vintsioides (assembly GCA_025447755.1). Classification (NCBI taxonomy): domain Eukaryota; kingdom Metazoa; phylum Chordata; class Aves; order Coraciiformes; family Alcedinidae; genus Corythornis; species Corythornis vintsioides. The sequence goes on along the minus strand of JAOEGS010006530.1, from coordinate 11,268 downwards.
GGCTTCCACTGGACTCCATCACTGGTTACAAGCATTTGAGCTTTAAACCAATGAGTTCAATTCCTGCTTGCTAATTGCCCTGGTTTATGTCTGAAAGATACTGAATACATTAAATTGTTGTGTTAATGCAATTTTCTGCTCTCAGTGGCAAAAACGTGCCATAAAATAAAACAACCTGTCTCAGAGAAGGCATTTTATCTGTGTCTTCCAAGTTCTGGCTTTTGAGTGAGTGTGCTCTGCTGACTAGTACTAAGTGGATTTCATTCACAAGTACACCATATTCTGACAGCTCTCCTGTCCTCACACTGCACATAATAAAGTCTTCAGCATTGTTCTTGTCACAGATTGCAGCTGAGCAGAAGATAAAATGAGGGTGTTTTTGTGGCAGGAGGAAGAAAACCCCTCAGTTTTCAGTAATTTTGATATGCATTTAATCCCTTAAATTAATCCAATGATCATATACAAACTACTCACTGAGATAAAAGGCACTTGAAATTTTTCTATCATGTTACAAATATTTTTAATTGCTATAGAGGACAAAAATTCCTATGATTAAACAAAAAGAAGCTGTATCTATGCATCAGATAACCAAGTGCAAAAAGATAACATGCATCTTACTTGACTCAAGATAAAACTATCAGAAATACCTTAAGTGTGATTAACTGGATGTATGATTAAACAAATGCAAAACCATTTTCTGTTTTCTCCACCAGCACTAAAAAACATTTTGAAATTCTAAGAAAGGTACCAATACAAAACTGAATAATCATCTGATAGAGAAAAATACACTTAAGCCCTGTTTTCTTCTCATAAAAGTAATCAAGGGGGCTTCCATTAACTGAAAGCAAAAAGCAGCATTATGCTGAGTGCTGAAAGCTGGAGTAAATTACATTCATGTGGGTTTCAACATGTCTTTGGAAATGCTTTTCTCTGACTTTGTAGAGTCTTCACCTTAAAGATTCTGTGGAACAGAAATGTGCATTGAGTATTTTTCTTCTAAAAATGGTACTAACAGGAGAAAATCTTTACAACACTTTGGGAAATACACATCACATCAGGTATTCTGCTTTATTTTCTCAACTACTACTTATCTATGTAACATTCAAGGTTAAATAGAACTCTACAGCAAGGACTGACAGTATCTGAGAATCTGAAACAGAGCTATGACTACCCCATCCAAAAGTTAAGACTTCTAGCAGCAGAAGCATGATCTAGCAACTCAGAATGAATACTGGAGTGTGGAAAACCACTAGCAAAGAAAAAAAAGGTAGTGGAATCTGCTGTTAAGAGAAGCACATTTCAGAGATATGTGCCCAATACTCCCAGTCCTTCCAGTACCTTTAAGTGTCTGTCAGAGGCCACTGCTTCTTCACATCACACACCAGGGCTGCTCACATGAATATCCCCCAGCCTGTTCTGGACAAAGGTTCTGGAGTAAAGCAAAACCTTCTATTTAAATTTGTTTAAATTAACTCAATACATATTTTTAAGAAGATTAAGAAGCAATTATACAGAAGTCTGCCAGCATATCTACAGAGACACATCTAGCAGAAAGCAAAGCCTGTTTTTCCCAAAAGGCTGTCTCAGTGAAACTGAGAATTTGGGCAGGGTGGAACTGAATTAAGGCATTCACTAATCTGCACAATTATCTAATTAAACATACCATTTGATCCTGGGTATCATAGGAATTATACACTGCTGGGTTTGGGGGAAGATGTGAAATAGATCTAGATTTACAGACCATAGCAGATATAGGTACATAATCCCCTGAGATTACAAGTATAAACACTTGTCAATTGCCCAGGATTAGAGTTCAAAGATAGATGATGTCAAGCATTGAGCTGAAGCAGAAATATGAGTCTTGGGAGGAGACAAATATTAAGTAACACCATGATCCAAGTTAAATTATCATTGTGCATAAAAAAAATAATAATAAAAGCTTTCTTTACTGCTTGTTGCATTAAATGGTATGTACTCATACCCAGAGGAGCAGAAAAACCTGTTGTTTAACTCAAGACTAAAGAGTTTTCAGGAGAGAAGTGTTGCTAAAATAAAAACATATTAAAAAGGAGCCACATTTTTTCCTCATTTCCTAGGGAAGGTAAATATGGGAACACACCTCAATAATAATACCAAGAAATCCTAAATAAAGAGGTGGGTTTGGGTTTGTAGACTAGTTTTCTGTAGCTGTGAAGTTTCAGTACTCCAGTAAAGGCTGAATAAACATCACTAATGGTTCAGAATGGATTCAGATCACAGGGAAAGGATTGATTCTCATCTTACTCAGGATATCTCCTAAGTAGAGAGGAGCAGCATTAATGACATGTTCATCTTCCCTGAGGAAAGTCTGCAAATCCTTGAAGAAAAAAAAAAATAAGGAAAATAAGGGGATATTAAAATTCAGTAAAGCAACTTGGATTCCATCTCACATTACTCACTTTCAATATTTAATGATTCAACATACTGAAGCATTTGGGACACATCTGAATCAGCAACTAACTAAGCCCCAAAGATGTGAAAATGATGAGATTTGCACTTGAGCAGTGAAAAACCCAGTTGTGTTTGAAGCCTGACATACTTTATACCTGAATTGATCTTATTCCTTGCTGCTGGGACAGGACTAGGCTGAAGGGTCAGCAAGTTCTTACACATGATCAGTTCTATCCCCCTAGCCTGTTTTTGGGATAGAAGATGAGGAATCACAAGCAAAGTCACAAGAACTCACAGTATTGCAGTGCAACACTTAAAAATGACTTAACATGGATATGCTTAATGGTCTGCCCTAATGCAGTTAGGGGAAACAATCCAGTTAGAAGGCTACAGGGGAAAAAAAAGAATCAGGGGAAAAAAAAAAAATCTAAAGTAATTTCCCACATCACTGCCTCATCCTGAAACACAAACCCAGTGCACAACTTGCTTCTGCAGCAAGAGACAGCTTTCATGTACCCAAACTCATTATTACAAGATCAAGGTGCAACTTGACTATGAAGCTGTCTGAAACACTCAGCATCCAGACACAGGCAGTTAGAAACCAAGTAAATCCCTTATTTGTACAAAGACTGTCCTTAAAAACACACCATGTAAATACTCTGAAATACTGCAATCAAAAATTAAAAGATATTTAAAGTGCACACAGATCTTTACAGTCTCTCCAGCTGTTTGAATGAGAAGATGGGAACACTTCAAGGGAGAAGGCAAACACATTTCCATCTGAGTACAGTTCCACTGAGACTAAGTAGAAGTCAAATAATATAATTACACAAGCAAAGCCTTCCAACTACAACACACACACCTACTTCTTAGCAACTATTTAAGACACATGATTAATGTTCAGTGCACATATATAATGCATAATCTCTTATCAAGTGCAAGTGCATCTGCATAACTCAGCCCATGTCAAGCACAACTTACAAAGCTGCAGACAACACAGCCCTGACAGACAACTGGAATTTCTGAAGGACAGAAAATCAACAATCTAAAATTGCTGGATCAGTTTTGGATCATTTCCTTATAGCTCCTTCTTAGTAGATGTATTTCTGTGCAACATCAGAAATACCTCTTTCACTCTGTTTTTATGCTGTATGTCAAAATTCAACAGCAGCACAAACACTGGTGATGTAGAAAATGTAAGCATTGAGACCCAGAAAGTAGATTTATTGATAACAACACCTGAGCTGGACAGTACTAGAAAGGAAGAAAAAAGCCAAAGAACAAGCTCCACTGAAGCAGTCCCAAAAAGAACATAACAATGTGATCTGTGAGGGTGTAAGTAGATGAAACATGGAAGTTGTTCTCCTAGCAATCCCCAACAGCCTAAAAATGAGGACTGGAAATGATGATCTTATTTCAGGAAAGAGTGACAGAAGGCACTAGGTAATCACAGACCTTGTGTACCTTTTTTTTTGTTTAAACCCTGAAGTGATTGTCAACACTTCATCACTGAGTAGGAGCAAAGTGGGACAAACTGAAGAAACAGAAGCAGCAACACAAACCCTAACAATTAAAGCACAAAACACACGGGGAAGATGTAACAGAGGAAAATCAGCAGTACAGTTCACTGCAAGTAAAGGTTTGTGAGACAGCAGCAAAATAAAGGAGCAAATTTACACAGTGAGGTGCTCCCTGGCTGCACCACTTGCAGGTCCAGCTGCCTCCTGCACCCTCGTGTCCATTGCTCAGTTAAGCCTGGGAGTGTGATAAAGCCAAAGATAACAGATTAGACTGAAATGAAAACCAAGTAGCCAGCACTCAGACACCAGAAATACTCATCCAACTTTAATCCTGCTTCCCAGCTCACATCTCTTTCTGGTTTTCTGTTACATACCAAATTATAACCACAGTTTCTCTTTATTTGTTGCCTTGTCCAGATGATTCTTCTACATTATATTTTTATTTCCCATTACCAATAGTGTGCTAGTTTCTACAAATTACTCTATTAGAACATTTAAAAAGGGTGTCTTTATTATCTCCAGTGATTTACTTGGAAGCAGGAAAAAAAAAAAGGATATTACTCATCTTTATGTGCTGGGATCACACCTAACAGTTGTTCAAAAAGCTATTTTATACATAGGCATTGTGCCTTTTTCTTCCTTGTTACTGATTTAAATGACATGGTATGAGGGAATTCATTTTAGGCATAGTCTCTTTATTAAAATCCTCCAAATTCAAATTATTATCTACAGGTCTCAACAACACAATTCTCTTTCAATTGCCCATCTGAAAATTTTTAAGGACTATAGTCACCAAGTCTTGCTTTTATTAACAGGAAAAAAAAAAAAACAAACATAGCCAGTTTAGGACAATACCTAATCACTATACTCTCTCATGGCTTAATTCAAATTAACTGGTTTTCTGGGCACACACCAAGGTGCAGTGGAAGATGCAGATGAAAACTACACTGCTTACATTAAACTGCAATCATGTGTGTCCTCATCATCAGATAAACAGGTACATTTATTATGGTGCTTTTTCAAGCAGCAGTTAATTTGCTAGACTTGTATGTAGAAGGAAAAAGTATAAAACACCTCTACCAGTTCTGGGTTTCAACTGTAATAAATTGTTTTTAATTCATGCTGGAAAAGAAAACTGATGCCAGAGGTTTAGGACAGGAAATGTAACAGTGCACCTGAAAATATGTAATCAAAAGTATGATGCAAAGAATTAAAGCAGAAAGGCTGATTAAATAAATACTCTGTGACTATCTCCAAGTCAGCTAGAGCATCAGCTACAAAGCTGATCATTTAAAGCTTTCTGACCCTTCTTATCCTGCTTTATTTTCAAAGACTGAGATGCCCTGTGCTGCAATATAGCTGGAGTAAAAACTGGGGTGAACAACACATCTCTTCCTAGTTCTTCTCCTTAACATCCAACTTTCCATCTCTGCTGGCTTTTGTTTGTTTGTCCAAGGAAAAGCAACAGAGAGAATGGAAGTTTTTCATATTTTAAGAAATTAATTTCATGGGCACCACATTATTTTAGGAAGAACTACAAGTTCAGCAGCAATACTCAATTCTATCTACATTCAATAAGCCACTACTAGTTCTGTAAACTAATAAGGTAATGAATGTAACACAGTCAATATCAAAACTAATCATTTTTCCACACATGTAATATCTACTCTTGACTATCCTGTTTCTCAACCCTATGAGCAGGGCAATGAACCCACTTCAAAACTAACTGGTTTTGATTTTACTATGGTTCATGTTGGTAAGGAGGTGGAGCTAAAGTTCTCCCTAACTACCAAATAAAATATTTACAGTTCTCTTTTTATCAACAACTGTTGAAAATACATAAAATTTGACCACAATGAACCTGAGTACTAGTTTCCTTACAGATAATTTATAGATTTCAAACTATTCTATGTAAAAAAAATAGAATGAGAAAAACTTAGCAAGATATTAAAGTCTTTAAAGAGCAAGTGAAATCTCAGGAGACAGCATCACAATGGTAACTCTAAGAAATCTGGTAAGCTTAAAAATTTCCTATCACAAGGACAGAAGGTGTTAAAAACCCAGTATGTGAGTAAGGATATTGGAGACTGGGAAGAAGTGACTCATTTTGATAGTTGCTTCCATTGTATCAAGCACCACAACCTCTGAAAATCACTCTGAGCTAAACATTAGAAGTGGTTCCTCTCTGCAAATTATTTTAGATTAAGTTTTCATCTGGATAATGCCAATTAACAAAAGGAAGATGAAGGGAGGGGAAAAAAAGAAGTCTTGAGTGTTCACAGAGCCATCCTCAGCAGCACCACACTTCACAGGAAAGCAAATAAACTGGCACATGAAATACTTCAGAGGAATTATGGACTCCTTTCTTGCAAGAAACCCATGCTGCTGTTCTCTAGGCAAATTATTATATGCCACAGCTCATCCCCATAGAGGCCTTTCTTGGGATGGCAACAAGCACTTCACCTGCTGTTAGGCCAGGTATGTTCTAATATTGCCACCAGCATACAAAACTGCAACTAAGATCGGGGGATTCTTGGGAAAGAAATTATGAGGACTGAACAGCTGCATCTTCCAATCAATTCAAACTGGATGCTGCAAGTGACTGCCAAGGTTCTTCAGGGTACAAACACTGTGATGTTTTTAACAACTGGAAGTTGGGCCAGGAGCAGGAGTCCTCTCACTAGCACTAGGCTAAGAGGATGGCCAAACTGAAGCAAAGAACAGAGCATTACTTACAGCTTCCCCGAGGCCTGGCTTTCCCTGGAGACTTCAGATACCAGCACTGTCTGAAATTGAGATTAATTAGCCTACAAACCCTGAAGAAAATGCAGCTAACTGCTACACTGACAAGACCCACATTTCTCCTCTATTATCACAGTGGGAATTCTTCCCAAATGGTAACATCTGAAGGACAAGTGCTAGGGCCATTCTCACTGCCCCATCTCCAGCAGGCTTTTCTCTGGAACTCTGTCCAGAACAGACCACGTTTCAGAGCAATATTTAGAGATCTTGCAAAATCACACAGTTCTGCAAGGACACAAATCCCAGGACTGAACTATATGCACGGGGAGAGGGTGATGCACAGATCCTTCCTGGAGCAGCTGTTTTTGAAAGCTGAGAAGCTATAAATAGAGTGCCACTTGATTGCCAGTTCACATGAAACTAAAACACAGAGCACATAGGAAAGCAGAGTTCTCAGATGTCTTCTTCCAGCACTTAGTCACCTTCAATATTCCCCAGATTTTACACTGTGGCATAACAACACCATTTAAATGAATGGGTCACTATCCAAGTCTCACTCATGCACACACATGTTCCTTCCAACATACTGTGGACTGAGCTGTTAGTTATGGACTTGCTATGAGGGTTTGCCTTTGATTTCCTGCCTGAAAAAGAGCAGCAGGCAACAAAAAGCCATATCACCTGCTTTCTTTTGTACAGGTATCTGTGTTTTGACAAATTTCCAAGAAAAAAATCCACCCAGAGAAACAAAAAGCAAAAAATGCACATGGACGACTCCCTAGTGACTATTACTAGTCAAAATGAAATGCTTGCCTTGCATTTGTTCTGCCAAACTGCTGAGAAGTAGTGTAAATGGGGAGAAACCTTACTTCCCACTCAGACTGCATCAGCAATGGCCAACAGCATTACCCATCTGACCACTGCCACCTCCATCTGACCAACAAAACTCCTTCACAAGACTAAGTCCGAGAGAGAAAATACCCCTATGTACACTGAACTGAACATAAAAAAGGCACAGCAACAGGCCTGCAAATCTGCACATGAGCAGTCACACCTGGCCAGCAGCAAATCAGTGTGTCTGTGAAGGCCACAAGTGCCACTGTGGATAGAAATGGGTTGGCTCTACAGACAGGCACACCAAGAGCTTTCACCAAGAGCTGACAGCAGCAGCCAGTAAGCACTGAGCCACTCTTGCCTCCACCAATGCAGATCTTCACATCAATTTACTGGGAAGCCTCTCCCAGGCCCTATTTTCTCAAGGCTATAAAGCCACTGAACATGTTTAGGTTAAATGAAAACCAGTAAATAGGAAGCCTTAACCTAGTCACCAGGGGGAATGTGTTTTTACCTGACGTTATGAACATTTTAGTGGAGCAGCATCCAGAAAACAGATCTTTACGTGTCAAAGAGGATGATTTCTACTGATCAAACCTTAATACTTCACCTGTCAGAGACACAATCGTGTTAAAAGCAAAAAAAAAAAAAAGTCTTACAGTGCTTCTTCAAAATCTACACACTACAGTTCTAATTTTAACACTGAGATTGAGAAAATATATATTTTTTTAGTAAAATAATTACTTAAGTATCCAGTCATAAGGGTATCTGTATTTGATCATTAAAAGTGAGAACAATCCTCAGCTAAGCTGGCCAAAGCAGAGCTGTGAAGCTAAAACAAAAATCAGAAGCATTAGTCTTCAGTCTTCTTCAATTTTAGGACCTGGGCATTTTTTTCCCCAAGGACTTGTGTGCAGGCAGACCCTATACTAGAATAGGTGGAAGGAACAGAAATGACCTTGCTTTTCTCAGTTACCTTTCGGGGATTACGGAGCGTTCAGGACCCACAGACAGAAAAAACACTGAGTTAGAGTTGGTAAGGCGACACCACCTTAAACCCCACATGAAAACAAACACCAACCACAGCCACAAACGCCCATGAGGTACGAAAAGATAACACATTTTACAACGCTGGAAATAAGTTCCACCTCCAGTACTCAACTTTCCAACTCAAAAATAGGAATTATTTAGCCACTAAAGCATAAAAGATGTGTTTGTGACCAACAAGCCACGTTCCCTCCGTAGCCACCCCCCTCAACTCAGCGTCTCATTGTGATACATGCAACACACCTCCAAAAACACGTGAATAATTTCATTTTTTAATGTATTTTTGGGCAGGGGGAGATGCAGAACACAGGCAACGCGCGCCGTGACAAAGAACAGCAAGAGTTCTTCCACACTAGAGGAATCTCGTAAAAGGAAAGCCACGCTATTTTTAACTTAAAAAGTGAAAATAACTCTTGCAGCGTTTGAAAGCAGCAGCAAGAAGCCGAGGCGTGTTGCAGAGCAGCCCGCAGCAGCTGTGAACACAAAGGCTTCAACATCAGCCGCCACCGAACACGTCCAAGGGGCTCTGCCTCGCAGCTTTCGAAACGCAGCGAACACCTAAAAAGCCCCGAGAACAATGACGCTTTTATCCCGCCGTTTACGTGTTTTCTTCGCAATCCTCAGAGGCTCAGGGCCGGTAAATCCGGAGCCTGTTCAGCCCGGAGCATAAAGCACCAAGGGCTATTTTGAGCCTCCGCCGCCGCCGCCCAACTTCCCCGCTGGATCCGTCCCTCATGCAACAGTTCCTTCGGGGACTGAGCGGGCCGAGGCCGCCGGGCAGCGAGCGGAGCCAGGCACGGAGGGAACCGAGGGCCCCGCCGCGCCCGGGACCACCACCCGAGCACACGGGGAACCGACGGGGAAGGCACCCGCCCCGGGAAACTTCAAAGCCTCCAGACACCTTCCCGGCGGGACAGCCCGGCCGAGAGGGGAAGCGGAACCCGAACCCCGCCGGCAGCGCCGGGCCGAGGGAGCCCAGCTGGCTCCCAGGGCTGACCCCACCCAGGCGCGGACCCTCTGTTCGCCGCGCCCCGCGCCCGCCCGCTTGAGGGGACAATCCCCCGGCACCTGCCCGCGCGCGGGCACGGGGAAGCGGCGGCTGGAAGAGGCGCCCGGGTCCCCCCTGCACACCCTGGGGGGCTTCGGGGCGGGGAGAGCTAAGAATGGCTTCGCGGAGTCCGCCTCGCCCGCCCCCGCCGCGGCCCCCGCCCTTACCCAGGTAGTGCCTCCGCAGCAGGCCGGGCTCCTCCAGCCCCAGGCTCCGCTTCCGCACGTCCCACAGCAGGTGGGGGCAGTGCCCGCGGGACATGGCCCCGCGACGAAGGGGCGCGGAGGGGAGGGGAGCGACGGGGTCGGGCTTTCCTCTGGTGCCGGCCGCCCCGGGCGATCACCATGGAAACCGGCCGGCCGGCGCGCACGGCGCTCTCATGCCCGCCTCGCACCGAGGCGCCGACGGGGAGCGATCGGCGGCGGGAGGCGGCGGGGGGGGAGTAGGGGGCAGAGACCGGCGGCGCCTCCGCGCCCCGCCCCCCTGCGCGGAGTCCCGCCCGCGTCCCGCCGCGTCCCGCCCCCCGCCGTGAGGGACCGAGGGGGGCGCCGCTCTCCGAGACTACGGCAGTCTCGCGCGAGCTGCCAACGGCGCCTCTGGGGGCCGCGATGGCGGGACGAGGCGTCGCCGAGCCGACGGAAGACGGCACCGCGCTTCAGCCGAGCGCTGAAGTCAACACGGCGGCCATCTTGCGTTCGGGCGGGTATCGCCGCCTCAGGCTTCCCGCGTCGGCCATCTTGAGTGGGCGGGTGAAGCAGCGGCGGCGGCGGCCATCTTTGAAGCGGGCGAGCGTGCCCTTCCCGAAGACATCCCCGAGACCTCGACCTCCTTCCTCCGAGCGCTCCGGCGCCGGCTCTCCCCATGAGGCGGGGACCGGCCGCCCTATCCAATAGCGCCGCGCGAACTCCCCCCGCCCCGCCCCGCCTGTCGCAGAGGCCGCCAATCAGGGCGCCAACACCGCCGCTCCTCCCGCCCGTCACGGGGCTGCGGGGCCGGGGCGGTTGGAAGGACGGAGGAGTCGCGGAGGGAACGGAGTTGCCGGTAGCGGTTCGCTCGCTGCCCCGCCGCTCGGCATCCCCCCCCCCTTACCCGTGCTGCCATGGCGGCCGCCGCCGCGGGGCTCCGCGCCTCCTACCACCGCCTGCTCGACCGCATCGAGCTGCTGCTGCCCGCGCGGTTCCGGCCCTTCTACAACCACCCGGCAGGTAACGGGGGCCCGGCAGCTGTTGCCGCGCTGCGTCACCGCGGCCCGAGGGCTCAGGGGCTGCGGGGTCACCTTGGGTCCGCGGAGAAGGAGTGCGGCGGGTCCCTGCGGGGACTGGCGCCGGTGGAAGCCGCGGGGGTTGCCCGAGTGCTGGGTAGCGAGGGCCGGGGAGGCGGAACCGAGGCCTCGGGGGGGGGCCCGTCAGCTCTGGTGGTGTAGCCCAAAAGTGAGCTCCTGCTCCTCAGAGGGAAACTTTGGTTTGGAAGGAAAGAAAACAAACGCAAAACGCAAATAAAAACAAAGCAAAAGGAAAATAAATGTAAAAAAAATGCGGCCGCGATGCTGTCACCGCACCCTCCCGCGCTGCTCAATCGGTTCTGGGGTGGGGTTGATGCTCCTCCAACCCCGGGAAAGGCTGGAGGGGAGGAGGGAGCACTGCGAGG